>JAOEHV020052914.1:0-31472 GCA_025447995.2 Isaurus tuberculatus
TGTCATGTGAAAAGTCTCCGTCCACCTTTGAGTGGTAAAGATGGTGTCCCCAATTAGTAGGCCTTTGTGGCCGGCTATAACGACTTCACACCTAAATAAAGTCATTATTTTTCCCCTAAATACTTAATTAACAACATTTTTGGACAATCTCTTCGAAGCTTTAATGTAACGGATGCTCAACTCCGCTCAATAATAATGTGTTTAAAATAATTTTGTAAAAACAAATTGTCATGACTTCAATAATTCAGTTAATGTTTCCGAACAATCAAATCTCATTGTGTGTACGTGACACGATAAATGAAAATGTTAGAAAAATTAAAGGAATGCGTTTTCAATTATTTCATAATGAAAACAAACACGATTTTTTAGTTTATAAATTTTCAAATAGGTTACATAGCAAACACTGAAAAACAGTTTTCCAAAGTTCAAAGTGGCTTCGAGTCATAGACCAAAGATTTTTGCTGGTTTGGGGGCGTAAACGAGTAGTTTGGAAAACTCAACTTTAAAAATTCAAATCCCCTAAAAAGTAGTGTCAACCCGTTTTCCCCAAATTGCCTGAATTTTAAGTAAAATCTTTAACATTTACAAAATACAACGAATAAAATAAAACAAAAGGCATCTAGTATTTCTAGTACCGTATTTTACCGTGTATAAGTCGACCCTTTAACACTAAAAATTTATTTCTAAAAATCGCACTCGACTTATACAAGGATCAAAAAACAAAAATTTTTTAACACTCCCCAAAACTCTATAAAAACGTTTGGAACTAGCAATTACATGAAAAGTACTCGAATCAATAAAAAAAAACTGCTAAGTAAAACTAAAATTCTGTGATTTTTAAGCTGTATACAAACCATCGACTATCTTCACCAATAACCTCCAAAATTAGGTGTGGTTTTTAACACACTTTGTTTAGATTTTGCTCAAAATGAGTTGCAAACTAGAATTTTTGGTATTTTTATCTTGCAAAATTTGGAGGTCGACTGATACACAAAATTTCTAAAACTTGCAGTTTTTTGGCTACAAAATAGGGGGTCGACTTATGCAGGGCAAAATACGGTATATGTATACAAAATATACGTCATCGTGTGCGATAGTGACGTCAAAACCCTTTGTCATTTCCAGTCTCCCATTTATTAGGTTGACCAAATTAAATTTTCATGTCGAAGATGGCAGTGTTTTTGTGTTCTGAATAGTACTGATTTTTGATCGTAACTATAGACATTTCTTGCCTCTAACTTCAACCCGATGGCCCTTGGGAGAGGTGATAGAGAATGGACATTGCTTGTGAGCGAGGTAGGCTAATGAATAAAAGCGTTAAGATCGTGAGGAAGATTGCTCGAGCTGAGAAATTATTCCCATTGTGTGATGTGTATATGTTTTTTATTTATAAAGGTTATCCCTAAAACGGGTACAGTAAAATGCGATCAATATTATTTAAATTGCAGTAGTATAAAATTTATTTAATAACTGGATTTCTTGAGTTTTTCTGACAGAAACACGAGCGTAGAGTTTGAATGTTAGGTGTATCGGATCGTGAACTTCAGCGCATTGCTTACGTGGAACTTTAAAATTTTAATTTTGCTTTAGTTCGTTAGTTTTGTATGATTTCATTAGATTTCCAAAAAGTTTTAATTTTCCCTTTCGAGGTTTTAAATGATACAAACTTGCGAATATAATCTGTTACGTTGCGATCAAAACTATTAGCTACTACCTTCTATATTATGTAAACATATTTATCCCCAATAGACCTGGCTGAATTTTAGTACTTGTAATTTATAATTAATCCTTGATTAATAAGAGTGTAGAAAAAAACATTTAATATATAGTCTTTTTGTCTTTTCGAAAAAATTAAATCTGGGGAAATCCAGAGATTCCAACCCTCCCGATTTGATCGGGAGTCTCCCGATTTGATCTCTTGCCTCCCGCTCTCCCAATTTTTACCAAATTCTCCTGATTTATTATAAAATTCTGAAAACTAGGTAAAAATTGCTAATCTTTAGAATTTTGGCGATCTGTCACTGTGAAAGACTAGACCTTACAGAATAACTCAGGCCGGAATGATGTCAAAATTCAGGAAATGGCACTTGAGAGAACCTAAATTTGCAAAATTTCCCAGTGGGGCATGCCCCCGGACCCCCTTAGAAGCTCACGCCTTCGGCGCTAATAATTACTCCCTATTTTCCATCACATGGGGTTGGAATCTCTGGAAATCGGGGAATATGTGTTTTTAATTAGTAAATTGTGTAACATGAAAAAATTTCAAGTAAAAAAAATCTTGATCTCTTGGATCAAAGTTGAAGAAATAGACATTAATTTTTTTCACCATGTTACATCTTGTGGTTGCCCATTTTTTCCAGATGAAAAAGCTACTTGGGACTTTCATTCTATAAAGTTTTCATTCAATTTCTCTGTGTTTGTTTACATGATATATATACTAAGGCAAAATTTTATTCCATTAAAGTCATTCCATAATCAAGTCAAACTTTTTGCCCTGTCTACTACAGCAAGTCCAGGAAAACAAGATTGGACTTATTTCTATATAAAATATTGTATTAAAAAAGTTAAAAGAACTACATAGCGACAACAGGAAGGAAGGAATTAATTATAAATTTTCTAAACTAACAATGAAATTCGACACAAAGTTATGTGTTAATTAAGTATAAATTTACTTATTTCTTCTTAGTACAACATTTGTAAGAAAAAGTTGGAAAGTAAAAGGGAAGCTTTACAGATCTTGATGAAAGATTTGAAAACATGCCAAAGAGAAAGAGACATTTATAAGAACAAAATCTACCAATTGGTAAGTTATAATTTACAAGCTCTGAAACTAGTGTCTAAAAGTAATCCTATTATTTATATGCTATATATATAAATTATATAAATAGTCATTGGTCTGCTATATAGTATGCATAAGATACTCACACCGACTAAATGGAGACAGATAAATATAAAATAGAGGTGCAAAGGCATGGGCGGGGGGTGCACTGGGTGCAAAAAAGTCTAAGGGATTGGTCATTATTTATCGAGAGGGTAGGGGGCTAATGCAATATTAAATATGCTATGTTCAAATGGTTTTTGCTGATGCAATCTTCTTCAACATGATTTTACCGCCCCCTCCCCCTCCCCTCTCTTTTGACATGCATAACAGTTTAACAGCTGGCTATACATTTGAATATGAACAACACATGTGCCAAATGTATATAATTATTTGAGGACTGTTGACTCAAGGTCTGTTCAAATTTAAGGTGCACCCCTCACAAAAAATGCTGGCTGTGTGCCTGTATTAATATTGTATTAAACATTCAATCAGAATCAAGTGAATCTAGATTTTCAACTTGATATATGACAATATGTGATACCAACCTTGTCCTTCTGATACTAGCAACATGAAAATGACAAATTAATACAGCAACAAGAACGAGAGAAAGCTGCAGTAAAGGCAAGGGAAGAACAAGTAAAAGAAAAGGTTTGTACTTTATCAGAAATAATTAATAATAATAATTATAGCTGTTATAATTGAATTAAATGAGGTGTAATTATGCAGTACAATAGCAAACAACAATAAAATTATAATTTCCTCTTCCTAGCATACTGTTCAGAATTTATTTTCCTGGGCTGGGTTGTTCAAAAGCTCCTTAACTTTAATCGTGGTTTAAGGCAAAATTAACACGGTTATTTCTGCATAATAATACTAAGGTTTTCTTTGCTCAAAAAACACAGTTCAGAATTTCCAAGATTACAATCATGTAAACCCTAAGTTTTCAAATCAAGGAAGTTTATGGATCATAAGCAACAGGAACATGGATTAAAAACTTAACCCTGGGTTAGTGCTAATCAGCCTTTGAGCAACTGGGCCCTGATGACTACTTTCCATTTGCATTGATGCAAAGGATCAGTACTAACTAATTACACCCTTTCTTCTCATATTCTCCTACCCACATTGCATCCATGGGCTTCTAGGAAGCCCCTAGTCTTTTTCCCCATTAAATAAATAAATAATAATTAACAATTATTCACCAAAGTGGAAGTGAATGGTGGTGGATATTTACCGAGCCGCGAAGGGGCAAGGTAAATATCCAGCACTTTCACTGACACTGAGGTGAATAATTGTTTAAGTATGTACCACACAAGCTGAATAACTAGCCGATCAAAGAGTAACTTTATTTGTGACAATATACTTACAAATGGTAATGGGAAGCCATATTGTTTTTCTTCGGCTGCTCGGAGGTGAATAGTACTTGGCTAATCACGTCTGAGCTAGCCAATCAGCATGTGCAAAAAGTACTGTTCACTTGTGTGGTACTGGGTTTCAGTTAACTTTTTAGGGGTATGGGTAAAAACTTTAATTAGAGCTAAAAAGTTGTCATTATAGAAAGCCCTGTCTAATTTGTACTTGGTACACACATGCTCCCCGCAACTCCTTCCCCCCCCCCCTCCCCAACAAAGAAACACACTTACCTGGTTTTCATTGAAAACTTTCAAGTGTGTAATCATCAAATGAAACCAGAAAGCTTTAACTAATCATGATATTTGATATTTGTTTCACGGCAAGGTTTGCAGTGTTTTCCGTGACAGAAATCTTTAATGATTATTTGACACGGCGATACATATCACTGTGCTTTTATTAACAGCGACCAATCAAATGAAGTCAGACGCAGCTTAAAACCTAAAGAGTTCAAACAAATATGGTTTAGTGTTTATTTTTAAGTTTGCAAATTGTATGCAGTTCAACATTTAACTATATTTATCTGACTTCCAACCCTAAAATAGCTCTGGCGAAAGCCCATGAAGCTATGACGAATATTCCTCAAAAGTCAAGAGAGCACTGGCGAAATTCGCCGTTCACTGGCCCTTATCTGAAACCCTGGTGGTATATACTAAATATAAAACTCAGGTTCAAATTCAGGTCTGTAGTGCATGGTGGGAGGCATGAGTGATAACTACTAAGCCAACCTTCTAAATTAAGAACCTGCCTAAAAGAGCTATCCATCTCCCTTCAAAGCACATGTCCATACCATCTTAACAAGCTCCTTCTATAGAATTCCTTATGCCTTTATTCCTCTACTTATGAATTAAGAACCTGCCTAACAGGGTTATCCATCTCCCTTCAAAGAACATGTCCATACCACCTTAACCTGCTCCTTCTTTAGAACTCCTTATGCCTTTATTCCTCTACTTGTGAATTAAGAACCTGCCTAACAGGGTTATCCATCTCCCTTCAAAGAACATGTCCATACCATCTTAACCTGCTCCTTCTCACAAACTGCTTTAGAAGCTCAGAACTTGACACCTTATCTCCATTTTAAGTTTAAATCCATAGATTGTCCTGGAGCTGGTTGTACAAAGGTTGGATAAAGTTATCCACTGGATAAAAGTTATCCACTGTATAGATTTTGAATGAATTTCATCCACTGGATACAGATTTATCTGCTGGATGGCACTATTCACCCTTCATACAACTGGCCCCTGATCATAAACCTTTTCATGCACACTCCTATACCTAACTAAACTTATTTCAATGAATGTAAGTCTGAGCATGCAGTATGAGTTTTGTTTAAAGCCAGAAGTATGATATTAGGCAAAATTTGCATTACTTTCAGTTCAACTACCAATTTGAAGTTTTGGTCAATATTTCATTTTAGGTTAGGTTGGAAAGAGAAAAGAGAGAAAAAGAGCAAGCAACAAAAGGTTATGGACATAGTGTATGGGATCAGGAACTTCAAAGTATTCGACAGAGAAAGAATCAGGTAAAAAAAACCTGTAACAACCAAGCTGAAATACTTTGAAGAGATCTCTGTGTTGCTGATCAGAACTGAACCATGACCCTTTCATTATTTATCACTCAACCCACTGAGCCACCAAGACTCACATGGGCAATAGGTTTCTTGTCTTGGTTCTTGTAGATGGAAGATTATGTCTATCCTGTCATTACTGCTAAATCAATAATTAAATCTGATGTAAGTTAAATATTTTTGGGAAAAGTTAAAACATAAAAGATAACGTAGTCTAGGTTGAAATATTTAAAAATCACCATCTCCCCTCAATGAGCAGTGTTTCAAGCATTAGCCCTTTTTCATGTTGTGCTAGCAAAGGGTCGAAGGGTCAACACTTGAAATGCCATCTTCCTCCTCTTCTTCTTATGATGATGGTTAAACATTCCAATCTAGAATTGATTAAATCACATAAATTATCTTGATTTCTTATCAGATGCTCTACCTGCTAGATACAAATAAATATTCTTTCTTGATGACAGACTTTGTCACAGTTACTGATTGACACAAAGGAGGAAAATAAAGCCCTACAAAAAGATCTTGTTAACCTGCGGCAGTTGTATAGAGAGGCCCAAGAAGATATACTGTTATTACGAGAAAACATTGCCAAACAGTCCTTTGTTAGAGGCAACCAAGGCAGTGCAACTCAAGATGTCAGCATGCGACAAGATTTAGTCGTTCAGTTGGAAGAGCATCAAGAAAAAGTGAGTTCTGAGGGTTTTGTTACTGTTTAGCATTGCATAATATTAAATCAGCCCATGTCTTGGTTTTCTACATCTTGAGCAATTCACCACACACCTTTGTTTGCTCAACATTTTGATAATTTATTGATTGTGTTTGGTAGATAAATAATTTAAGAAACATGCATTTTTACTATACATGTTACATCGCATCTTAAAAGTTTCATAGAACAAAAACAATCAACCTATGCTTCACAAAAGTTTTTAATCATATTTATTCTTCATATCAATGCTCCTTGATGTGGCTGAATCAAACACCATGTAGAGCAAATCCAGCAAGGTGTGAATCAAAATTTACTTTAGATTTAAGTTTGAATTGACTTTAGTTAAAAAGACAATGGGGCAAAACGACCCATTATTGAAACAGGAGGTTAATGAGCACCATGACCAATGAACTTGTTCCCTCCCTTAGTTATTAGTACAAATATTTAATGATAACTATCAGCTTTCTTTACACAAAAAACTTATAGATGGCTGATCTTGAGAGGGATCTACAAGCAGCCACAGATGAAAAGAATGAAGTCTCTGTTGAGGTAAGGGAGCAAAAGTTTGACTTTTGATAAATGGAGTTTATTTATGTAATATGTACAGTTACTGTAGTGATACTTATGAAGTAATTTAGTGTTAATGATAATAATTACTAATTAAAATCCTCATACAAGTTTTGTTGCTCATCGGGCCAGTACTTATCTCAGGTTTCTGTAGAGTTAAGTGGATGAGAGTGTTTGATTCCCTTCATACAAGCTTGTAAATGGATTTAGCTTTTTATCTATAGTATAGACCTGTTTTAATTAATTCTAGATTGAAGTGTTTAACCATTGCTGTAAATAGAGCAGGAAGCTGACATTTTGGCTGTTAGCCTGTCATCAGACCAATTCATGGAATTTTAAAGTCACCAACCTGCGTTCTCCTGCTGACGAAGTCTCGTTCTCTTTATCTTGCTACAGAGGGATCATTTTAGGGACAAATCAGAACGACTCAACACACAGTTGAATTATATTCTCGGGGCTGATGACAGACGCCTAGTGGACATTGATGCCGTTCTCATGGAAAATAGGTGATTTTTTTGCACCTGTTAAAATTAGAATTGTTCAAGAAAAAAGTATTACAAAGGTTGTGATACTCAATGAATGTTATTTTTTTAATTTTTTGCAAGTGCACAATTTTTTTTTTTTTTTTGCACCCCAAACTTATTAATGAAGTTTAAGGTAAAGCAGTTTAGTCATATTTCCTGTATCAAAATTTTCATTTCAAAATGTCATTTAAGCCATTAATAATTTTATTCCTGGTCAAAAAATATCTGACTGTGTTTATGTTTATAGTTTGCCAATTAAAAGTTTATTGTCATTTGCCAATAGTGACTTTAAGCAATGAGGACGGCGATGGTAAGAAAACAAAGGTAAATACAATAACTGCACGTTGGAATGCATCGAGCTGAGCACCTGCACGTAGTTGTCGGTAAAAACAGAACGTGAAAAGACCTATTTTGGAGTTCTGGGGACGACGACGACGTGATAAGTATTTGTTTACCTTAAAGGAGGAACTTTTAGTCGTTGTCGTTTCACAATGTTTAAGATGGAGAAAATAAAACCTTAGCGATCTACACAAAAACGTAAAGAGTAAATAAAAAATATATTTTTTCTGAGCCGTCGTCGTTGGCTTTGCTAAAAGTCCCTAATAGCTACAGTTTGGGAATACTCCATTCTCATTTATTTTAAAACCTGGGTCTAGGTGCAGCCTGAATTTATAACCATTCACTATGTTTAATATGCTAGGTACATGAAAGAGCAGATAAAACAGCTGAAGGAGGAGAAAGGTTTGGCAAGTGCTGCAGTGGCACGATATAAGGTGAATGAAAGATAGTTGAACCCTCGTGTCTAGAATAAAGACTCCATATAGTCAACTCAAGGTGACGTGGTTGGCGCAGTCGGTAAGATCTCTGCCTTCCAACCACAAGGTCCCAGGTTTGATTCCTCGGCTCTGCCGAAAACTGAACATTTGTGTGTCCTTCTTTTCCGCCAAAGCTTACTCAGCTTTCCATTCTTACGAGGTCGGTAAATGAGTACCAACTTCAGCTGGGAGCTAACCTGCGATGGATTAGTGTCCCATCCAGGGGGAGTCAAGGACTCTCATCCACTTAACACTACGGAAACCGGAGATAAACGCCGGCACCATGGTTAACTAGGCTCGAAAAAGGATTTAGCTTAGCTTAGCTTTATAGTCAACTCCCGCATTCTTTTCTTATTTGTTTGACTTATTGAAGTCTTGGATAAATCATAAAATGAAATAAATCACAGTTTTTATACAGCATTTATCCAGGGCTCAACTATAGAGGGTCTTAGATAGGCCTCTTTAGTGGAGCCCTCACAGTATATTTGAAACATTAAGAAATGCCCCCAGTGAAACAAGCAGACAATAACACCGGGATCACCACCCTGCTTTTTTTGTTGGTGGGTTCTCTTACGTCACCTGATAGAGAAGTTCGATCTACCGCTCAACGCCTTATCCACAAAGACCTAACCATTTACAGATGTTAGAACAAAGGTAACAAGTGAGAAAGCTCATGGCTTAACGATATAGAAAAGAAGTTATGGTTTGATTTTTCTTTTTTCATATTTATATTTTTATTCCTTGTTTTTTCTAAGTTATAGTCCATCCTGAACTCTTAGTAGACAGTTTTGATCATCGGAAGCTTCTCTGGGAAACGTACATTCAATCTGTCTCAAAACGTAACATCTCGCAATAAAATAGCAAGTCGGTGGATACTCTATATCGATTTAAAAACTATACAACGAGTTTTGTGAATCTTGTGTTTTACAGGCTGCTTTTGAAAAAAGACGAAACAAGGTGATGAAAGCAATCTACAGCGGACAGTCACACGTCACCAAGCATAGTACGTTTAAAACTTACTGAATAGTTTTTAAAACAGCTGTTAAACTGAGTCTGCTAGAAGGTAAAAAACGTGAAGTAATCAACTCTAGGTTAAAATGTTTGATCATCGTACAAGTATAGAAGGTAGCAGACGTTTCGAGCTTGAAGCGTTCGTCAGAGATCTTAAAAGAAAGTCGCATGTCACCAAACATTGTAAGTTTAGCCCAGCAGTCAGAGTACGTTTTAGCTGGGAGGGCTCTTGTAAGTAGTACTCTCTATAGTTCACTTCTCTATTGTTTCAAAGACATAGTTTTAAGGAAGAGTCAGTGTTCCCTTAGGTTTTGAATGCAGAAAAATTATCGAATTTGAAGAAAAAAAGTCTTAGAAAATTGGTCGTGGGCCTTGTTCCCCTTCTATCGCTGTCATGGGCAAGGAATATTTGGAACGACAGAGTTTCCCTTTACAGTGCACAGTCGTCAAGCGTGATTTAGATTTGAAGTCTGTCCCATGCGACTGCGTTACTCCATCTCATTTTTTTGTGTGCCAGACCGCCGTAACTCAGTCGCTTCAAGAACAGCAGTCAACTAAGAAGGCAGGAGGGTAACATGACTTACTTGAGTTAAGCCTGTCCGTTCCTTGTGGAGCATAGGCCACCAACGAACTTTTTCCACTTTCTTCTATCTCTCGACATTCGAACCATGGAGTGCCAGTCCAAGCCAGCTTCTTTCATTTCAGCCTCCCAGGAGCGACGCCAAGTGTTTCTTGGTCGTCCACGTCTTCTCTTGCCAGGTGGATTCCAACGCAGGGCATGCCGGGTGATATTTTGCTCCTCCTTGCTCAGGGTGTGGCCAATCCAACCCCACTTTCTCTTTCTGACTTTCATGGCTGGGGGTAGTTGTTTCGTGCGCTGCCACAGCTCATCATTCAATATCTTTTCAGGCCATCTTATGCCAAGGATTTTGCGGAGACAGCCATTGACAAATGACTGAATTGTTCTGCTGAGGACTACTGTAGTCTTCCAAGTCTCGGCACCGTACAGGAGGATAGACTTCACATTGGAGTAAAAGATGCGCACAGGAGGGTAACATACGTACAACATAACCTAACCAAGTCAATCACTCCCTTCTCAGGTTGATAAGGGGGGCTGGCCAGTTCGGTAGTAGATCTTCTGTCTCTCCATTTGACACCAAGAACCCGTGTTAGACAACGGTTGTCTAACGCATCTAAGCCTAAGAAATGGTTATATTATTTAGTTTATGTGTAGTAGTAATATCGATAGAAATTCATACTACATTATATTCAAAGTAACCACAGTATTGTTTGTTTCTACAGCCCTATCATCCATCCTGCAAGATCTTTCTGGTATTCAGGGGGGACACGTATCGGCAAGTACAATAGCAGATTTGCAGTTCTTGGCCAATTCCTTATCGGAATCGCTGACTGATAAAGACATTGCTTTAGCTCATCAGAAGAACACAAACAAGTAAGCTTGCTATTATATTTAATATGTAGAGTTATTTTAAACAAGTAAGGTTGCTTTTAAAATCTTTATGTAGAGTTATTATTCTAGTAGTCTCACTTAAACGTATATGTAAATTGACATAAAATTCAATTAAGAAAATAAACCCAACGATTTAGATAAAGAAACAAGTCATTTGCTTTTTTCAAACAGGCGGGAGAGTATTGGGCCGAAAAAGCGCTTAATTGACAGGATCCGTAACTTTTCTTCTCAGCCAATCAAATGGGGCTCTCTACAAACAAGCGGGGAAATTCACCAAAATACCATTTATTTGGCTCTTTCAGAACTGGTTCAGTCAACCAATCGCACGACTCTTTCTATCAATGGGCAGGAACATTTCGCGCTAAAATAGCATTTACTTGGCCCTTTCAGAATTTGTTTTGTCAGCAAATCAGACGACGCTTTTAAACAACAAGCAGGACATTTTTGCACCTAATTGCACGAAGTTAACTCGTTCTGAACAAATTTTGTAAACTATTTACACGACGCTCTACACCAAAAGTTGGGGAAAATTTGCGCCAAACTATCACATAATTTGCGTGTTCAGAACTGACTCCTTCAACCAATCACACTATATTCTCAACCAACAGAGGTAAATTTTCGCGGCAAAGTTGCACTTACTGGCTTTCTTCAGAATTTTTTCTCCGTCTTTCTATCAACAAATCCAACGACGCTCTCTACCAACTAGTTACAATACTTTTTGTTGAGTAATTGTCTGATAAGAAGTATTTCTTAGAAGGACATAAAAAAACAACCATCAAAGCAGAATAGCTAACCTTAAGTTTGCTTAACGGGTCGAAAACACAAATTGAGTCAAACAGCCAATCGCATTACGAGAAACTGACGAATTAGTAGTGACATCCGTTCTAGCTATATTAGCATTCATCTGACATATTTATACCTCCTTTGAGTCAGTCAACGACAACAGTTCTTCACAGGACAACTTTAATCCGAACGATCATTCGACACAATGTATTTGACTCCTTGTATTCACATTAACAGGATTTTAGGAGCTCGAGTTGCAGAACTTGAGAAGAAGTTGAAGACCTTAGAAGTTGCCGGCTTATGGTCTCTCCCAGGTGCGTCTATTCAGGTGCTTTTAAACAATCCTGCTGGGTTCCCTGTGCTGTATGACGTTACAGGCAAATCTTCGATGACGTCTAAGTTTAAAATCTGCTTCAACAGTATACAACGTTGGTAGAAAATGAACAAAATTAATTAAAATGAAAGTTTAAAATTTGAAAAGGATTGTCAAGCGAACAAATTGATGAAACATTCTGTTCTATAAATGCAGTATGTATGAAGACAAGGCCGTCAGACTGCGGGGTCAGGCTTTCGGGCCATGGCCTGACCACCCTCTGAGTGCTTCCGACGGGACTGATAAATATATTTGCAATTCCCATAAAATTGATGTGTGTATGTGGGGGGAGGGGGGGAGGGAGAGGATACATTTAGAGTGGACTGGCCTGAACACTTCTGACTACTTTCGACGGGCCTGGAAGAATTCGGTGTCTAAAAACCTCAAATTGCTGGATGGCAACAGTTTTTAACACGTTAGGCTCATATATCTGGGGAACATTACTTTTTTTACAGCAACAAATTTTCTTTACGTTTTTATACATAGGAATGGAGATTTTTGAAAATATAAAAAATTGTAAACATTAATACTGTGCTTTTTATTAAATTAAAATAAGGAAACAAATGTGAGAGGTTTTTATTTGGCTATACAAATAACAATAATAATAAATAATAACTAATATTTATATAGCGCTTATCCTTATCACATGAGTCAAGCTCGACTCCCTAATTCCCCCCCCCTCTCCACCCTCTTACGCCTTCTTTCTTTTTCCCAATTGTACTTAACATTAATAGACCTTTTTTAGAAATATTTCATATTTGACTTTTTTCTGCCCTAGGCCACCGAGGATATGGCTCAAAAGAAATGGAGATAGTAAACAAGCAGCGGCAGCAGTCTGGAAACGATGACAACAAACCAGACACAGAGGAGTCCCCAGGGGAGGAAAGGCTCGATGGTATCGACAACGACATTATTTCTAAACACACGCATCAGGATGATTTCCATGATATTCGTGCGAGGTTGATGCTTTCTTCGACTGGCAGCGAATCAGAGGAAGAGTTTGAAAGAAACCTAAATAGTCCAGATGATACCCTAATTACAAGCGTCACTGAGAAACAGTTACTTGTGAATGTCGCTACCAGTCCTCCATCAGCTGATCACCGGTTTGAAGAGTCTCTCACCAGTAGGGTTGGGTGCGCCAATAATGAACTCCATGAACTCTCAGATTGCGCACTTGATAGTGCCACCCTCAGTGACTCTTTTTCCAGCACAGCTCAGAATGGGCTTGTTGAACACGTAGATGACTGGTCAAGGGAATCGAAAACAATTACCAGCGTAACTAAAACTTTAAATGGGCACAGTGATGTGAATGACTATTCAGAAAATCACACAGGAAATAGCTCGAGTTATGAACAGAGTAAATCTGATGATGATTTAGGGGTTTTTCAAAGTGCTGCCACTCTTAGTACAACGAATGAGTCTTCAGAGGACGACACTCGATGTTCATCACCAGATTCCGCCGCAGCATTTGAGGCTGAAATGCAAAAATTAACCCTGCGAGTTAGTAGCAGTGGAAGCGAAGCGGGTAGTGAGTCGGCACAAAAGAGGACGGAGACGGAAGATTACTCGGAATATACCGGCTATGTAGATACGAACATATTGAGTGTTTCAGATCCTAGCTCGCCTGTTCATAGCACAACAAGTTCTGACGTGAATAACCAACAAGAAGAAATGGCCAAAGCAAAGGATTGCTTGTCTGATTCAGAACTTGCCGAGCTTCTCCACAATGTGAGCAGCGCGGAAGAGTTCTAAGCGTTTGTTGTTGTTATGGACAGAAGTTCTGATACGGAATTAATTTCAGCGAACTGGGAAGCGGAACAATAGTGGAATCTTGTTGAGGTTGATAACTACTTGATGTGTTAACTTAAATGGCGCTGTGTGTGAGTGACGTTGCCTGTATATATGGAATAGTTTTGCAGCGAACAATTAGAACAAAGATCCAATTCTACTGCCTTTCTGTTTTTGTTTGCGCAGCTTTATTGATAACTTTGTACCCTGGCTCATTTCACCTTCTGGTATCCCGATGTGAACGGTTGAATTGTGCCTGTGTACGAGGTTGCGTTAATGGAAAGGAAGAATAAAAGCAATTCGTTGTATATAGACATTGATCAGAGGGAAAGAGAAGATCGTATATAATACATCTAAAACTTTAGAAGGATCCCTTAAAAGGATAAAAAGTTAACAATTTAGTATTTATAATTTACAGAGATATTTATTGTATATACTAATTTTAGGAGCTTCCAAAATTGGCTCAGTTTCATTTAAGAATATTATATTGACGTATCCCGTAAAAACGGGTATCAAGTTAGTTTTTCAAAGATGAATTTTTTAATTATCGTCAAACCCAGATTTTTTCATTGGTTAAAAAACGAGGCCATGAACTACTTAGACAAACACAACAAATCAAGTTTTTAACACCATGTATATTTAGAAAAATCGTTTTCATCTTTTTGCAAGACTCATTCCATTGAGAGGTGGACCATCCTTTAAGTCAGTAAGTCCCGTAGTACATTTTTTCGACATGATAAACCGAATATTGGCCCCTTTGAACGATTTCTCTCGTGATTTCGTTTTTTTAAAACTCAACAGAACTCCGATTTTTGTCCAAGAAATATTTGTCAAGATACCCTGAGACCTTTAAACATGTACCAAAGATCTCTGTGTTTTACAGAGTTGCAGAAAAAAGTCTTTTTTGTAATGGAAATCTCACTGATACTGAAAAATGATTCACTGAGACATGATGACATTAAAAACTATGATGTCTTGTTTGTAAATCCAATCAGGGTTGCAATAAAATTCACGAAAAAATCCCATCACGTTTGTTTATAAGTTTGACTTTTACTCTATCGCTTTCCTTTTCAACTTTCACAAACTCGCTTACAAATCGAAAATGTCAAAGCTGTGATAATGTGCTTTTCATAAAAAAAAGAAAATGTTTTCTCACACCTTATTAGCATATCTCCCCAGGTTTCTTTCTCTGCCGTCACGTTGGGGTACGCGTTTTATATTTTACCATAATGCAATGTGGTTTTTCTTATTCGGTGCTGACGTGTTATCAAATTATTCTTATTTGCCCTTTCGTCACCGTATTGCAAGATCGAAAGTGTTGTATAATTATCGTTTTTTTAAATATATTTCAATTTTAATAAACTGCTGATGTTCTCTCTGACGTACAGATCTCTGTAATTGTTTGCCTGTCTGTTAACCTAGGCAAAATATAACTAGAAAAAAAAAGAATCTTTATGATTGCCGAAAGCCCAAGTCTACTTAGCGCAGTCCGGGGCATGCTCCCTCGGAAATGTTTTTAAAATCGGTGTTTTAAATATGACTTACATTAACATCTATTAATATAAATATTAAAACTTATGATGCGTACTCCCGCTTTTCTTCGCGCTCAAATCGTGTACTGATAATCATGATTTTTCAAAGTCCACAAGGAAGTGAATCGTGGAAAAGAGTGGAGGGGGGGGGGGGGCGCTATAGCTCCCCTGGCTCCGGCGTTCCTTTGATTGATTACACCAATGTAATATTATTTGATTTGTTACAATGAGAGGTCCCGCTATGATGTCGGTTCGCAACCCCCGACCAACTCTCAACCGAAAAATTTGGCTACAGGCCTGGCCTGGAAAGACTCAATCCATAATCCATAGAAAGAAAGCAGAAAACTAAGACCAACGAATCACAAGACAAAGCATGTAATTCGTTGCAATCAATTGCTAACCGAGAACACTCGTTTTGTCAATAACAAAATAATGTCACACCTTCACAAGGTAATCACAAGGGGTCTACAAGCACTGATAATTAATTACAAAGAGATTTCGAGAAAGACTTTATTATTAGAAAGACTGAAAAGTTTGCCCAAAAATTGCTGTTTACGTAATTAACACCGCTCTGATTTGGGTTTTACTTAAAAAAGATATTCAGGCTCTAAAAAGTTGGGGAAAATTTTGAGAAAGGATTTTTAATTATAAGAAAGGATTAAGCTTTTTGCTATTGTTTTTGCTAGATGTTACATTCTGTAAAATCTAAGTGTACATATGATAAAAGACTACATCAGCCTTGTCAACAGCTTTCGTGCTATGAATACAGTTGTACATTTGTAGCTAAAGCCTTAGACGAATTCTACTTAAAAACAAGCACTTTTTTGGAAAGAAGGCAGCACCTTACTGCAAGGCATGTAACCTCACTATTTGAACATATGTTGTTGAAACACAGAAATGTCTAACTTTCTTTTGAAAACAAGCAATTTTTTAGAAAAACTGGTATTTTTCAGGCATTTTTCAAAAATTTGGGGGCGACTTGTTAAAGTAACTTTGCAGCAACTTGTGGTTTGATCCACAAATTTAGCGACCTGCTCTTTATTTGAAGTCGGAACCTACTACACATTCATGGCGTCAAAGGATCTTTGTGCAAATCTGGTTGGTTTTCTAGCGCCTGCCTCTTCCACTTTGTTCTTCTGTTTTGAAACCACACTTTGACTTGCGTTTCGCTCAGTTTCAAGTAAGATGCCAACTGCTTTCTCTCAGAGCCGACAACATAATGGTTCTTTTCAAAAGATGTTTCCAGGCAGAGTAGCTGGAATGGGGTGAAGGCGGTGCGAACGCGTCTCGACCGCGTTCGGTCGCTCGTTTTGGTTGGCGCGGGCTGACTGACCGTCTTTAATTCAGCTTCTAGAACGAATTAGATTATCAATGAGAAAAGAAAGCGAAGAAAAGTAAGAAAATAAAGTTTTAAGCTAGCGAGAAGAGGGCATCTAAGAATAATCTTACAGGGAACGTTTTTAGAAGATTGACAGAAACCCTAAACACTGACAATTTAGTTTGCGTTAACCCAGTTATTTTTTGTTAAATTCCGTAATCAAATTAACTGGGAAAGTTTGATTAGTTTAAAGAATGGGCAAAAAAATTGAAAAATAAATTTTTGTGAAATAGTTCTCTCAATAGAGCTAGATGATTATAAGAGGGGCTTAACTCCTGTTGTATATTTCCAACACAAAAAAGGAGCGTTGAAAATTTTCCAAAACTTTTTAAAAAAGAGAGGTATTGAAAATGTCTCAAGTGTTTGTGAATACCTTTTTTTTTTATTAAGAACCAGTAAAATTTTGCCTAGGCTCAATGTTCTTATTTTTTTCAACAATTTGAGGCTCAAAATGTTCTTATTTTGTTCTTATTTTTTGGGCGTAAGATTTTGTGTATTTTACAGCAGATGACAGTACGTAGTTCCTACAGCTGGAGTATACTTATATTAAAATAATAAGTAACGAAATTTATTTAATGTGTGATGACTGATTGCCACGCTCATTTTGCTATTTTTTCTTTTTTTTTAATTTTTTTTTTAATTTTCATTTCAGCCTCAATTTGTTCATAATTTGTTCTTATTTTCGGGCGATTTGAGCCTCACTGTTCTTATTAAGTGTGTTCTTAATAAAAAAAAAAGTGTACGCAAAAACTCTATTTCCAACAATTTATTATTCTAGTTCGTATAAACATAGTGATGTTTTCAAATCTGCTCTTTCATAAGAACTTTGAAAAAAAAAAATCGCGAAAAAATGCAATGATCTATTCACTCAAAATATGGAAAATAAAAACACTGTGACCAAATTAAGTTTATCTTTTTCTATTTCAGTCTACTTTGAATAAGAAAACTTACTTTTCTGTGCTACGTCCTTCACAGTTTGTTTTAATCTTTCTGTGCTACTAAGATTTTCCCTTCTGTATGGAATCCATTTGACCTCTTCACTCGTCTGTCGTCTCTCAGTTGTGGCTTTGTCCGTGAGGCCATATGCGGGATTTGAGTTTTTCATCTGAGAAGAACAACCTGTCTGACAGGGAAACATTTTCTTCTCTTGACTGAAATGAGGGAATCCCGCCGGAGAATAAGAGAAACTTGATCCTGTGGAGGGAGTGATCTCTGTATAACGACAAACATTACTGGTACAACCTGGTCCTGGAGCGTTCTCCTTCATGGGACAACGACAGTGAAAGTAAAGATAGGTGCCTGACATTTTTTATGACAAAAAGCAAAAATCGTCAAATTGTATCAAAGTTTTAAGTACTTTGAAACTACACCAATTTTTTTTTTAAATTGCGATCAAATCCTTCTTCCGGCAAAGTTCTGAAACTTTTGTTGAATGCCGAGTTTCGCAGACGTTTTATAGAAAGCTGTGCTTAATAACTTCGTAATGTGTACAGGATATTGGCAAATCAGTAACTGTGAAATAATCAGCGAATAATGAGTGCTAGGCTGTTTATCTGAGGAGAATTTTAATAATAATTTAATCACGACTGCGGATGTAACAATATTTACCTATTTGTGCAGTCAGGTGAAAAGGGACTGAGAAGTAAAAACGATCAATAAAAGGGTTTCTAAATTTTTAAGGACATACTGTTTTCGGCTTTCCCGACAAACTTTCAAATAAAGTTTCCTTTAGAAAAACACAAATTATGAGTTTAACAACCTGGAAGTATTACCAGCTCTACAACTAACGAGAATGAGAACAAATAACATTTATGATTAATTCGCAATATAAACGTGTGAAGCACTCTGAATGAAGCGCCATTTTCTTTTTAAAATTATAAAAGAGTTTTACAAGTCATTGCCCGATATCTTTTGGCAAACCTAATCGTATCTTAATTACACTAAAGATGACAGCCATAAGCGGTCTTTTGTTTCAACTTAGAAATGTTTTGCTTTTGAATTAAGTTTATTCCGCGAGTATCAAAATAAGAAAAATGCACATCCGTTAGTTTGAATGCAAGTTGGTGTTATTGCAAGACACGGCGACGCTGTAATAAAAATTTGTTTTGACTTTTAAAGCTAATACTTTTCCTTTGTTAAAGACGCTTAAAAGATAAGAAAAGGAAAGTGGAACCTATAACATTTCTTTTGTATATTTTGAATTCTATTAGCAGTAAAAAGTTTTTGTACAGTTGTTACACTGCAATGTAATCGTCGGCCGTAGAAATATGGTGGGCCATAATTTAATTTGATATGCTTTGGCGCTTATTATAAAACTGATCCTATACGCCAAATAATTTGAGCGATAATATATTAAAAGCTAGTGTTATATACCATCAATATGGTTGAAACGACTTAAAATCACTTTTAAATTGAAATTCGACTGAAAAAGGCGAGGAAGTAACTATTATGGTTATTTTACCGCCTAAGTAATAACAATTTGTAATTACGCGGTAAAATTGGTTCAGTAAAAGAAAAGTTTAATCAAAAATAATATAATTATTTATTAGTCAAAATGAAGGAACAAAACTCTACATGTGAAAGAGAAAGAGTCTAAAGTAGTTTTAAGTTTTTTGGGTTATATTACTTTTCCCTTTTTTTAAATTGCTATTCTAAACTATGAACTAATCTTGATAGTAAATCGGTTAATACATCTTTCAAATTGAAATGACCTTCGCTGGTTATGGTGCCTGTTGTTTCTTGGTCCACAGCAGGAAATTAATCTCGAGCAATAAAAAGTTTCGATATGCCGACCGTTGAGTAACACCATCATAAAGCCGTTATACATTTACTAAGCCACTAACACTTTCTGCAATGTCAGCTTTTTAACTGCTGTGAAGAACTTTAAATAACTTTGTTCAATGCAACGCGAAAGATTTATTACTTATCAAAAGTTTACAAGTTTGAAAGACGTTGAAGATTGTCAGTTTTTAAAGAGTGAGTAGTCTTCATACAGTTTTTAACAGTGCAAAAAAAATGTTAAAAGATCACCGCTTTTTAAGGCAAAAATGTAAGGCGAAAAAAGTTGTACTTCGCCACATTTATCAAGTAATTTTGGATGAGTAGATTAAGATATAGCATTCATTTGTTAATTTTTGTGACTAAAAACTTTCGAATATTTTTTGTTGAAACATTATTTGCTGCCGTTTGTCACCTTTTATATCTATTAAATTTGGTTTCTATTTCTATATAAACATGAAAAACTAGGAACAACAAACACACGTGTTCACCAAACGTGCGAAAGTAAAAACCAGCTGTCTTTAACAAAGTAATAAACTTAATAGTGGTTCTTTTCTGTTTTCTTTTGAATAAACATTATAGTATTCTATTTGAGAAGTTTCCTTGCTTTATGATAGTCATTTTCCCTGTGTACAAACTCTGTATCAATTAGTGGATATTTAGGACGAACTCAGTGAAAGAAAATTGATAAAAGGCCGTTTTAAGCTTATCTTGTGTTAACTTGTTTTTAAATGAATAGATTTAAGATAGACACAGTTTCAGAGTGTTTGAGTTTCTTAATCGTTGCGTCAAATTACGCAAACAACAAAATAAGGAGAGAAAAACGATTAAACAAGTTTAATTCTCTTTGAGGAAGAAAACTAGTTTTAGCACAATCTGGTGGAAAAAATGAGTTGATTTAATTTTAATTTGGCAACTGCATGAAAACTAGAATATATGTGAGTTACAAATTGACTAATGCACAACTCTGACAAAGTGATTATCGAGAAATTTCATTTGAGCTAATTTTTCTTTTTAAAAAAATAATTCATTAAAATGAGCCAAAAAAGGAAAAAAATAATATAACCCAAAAATGTGCTTTTTATAACAGATGGCCAATTATCATATTATTTTCACAGTTTAACAATCGTCCGGATCTTAGGAACAAACAAACGAATCGAAAAACTAAAATTCGTTCAATTCTCAAAATTGTTCTGCTATAATTTTCAACATTAGCTGTCTTCTAAAAAATAGTCGGAAGAGATTATAACATATTACAATACTTTATTGAAAACATTTTGACCATGACTAGTTTTAAAAGGCACAGTTGGTAAGATCTGTTTAAGGTTGCTCTGCCAAGATTGGAACATTAATGAAAAGCTGACTCAGATTTGTAAATGAGTACCATAGCATCTGCTCACCGGAGCTAACCAAAAACTATCATCCGCCTAATACTACAGAAACCAGGGATAAATATTAGCGCTGGTCAACTTAAGCATTAGGCTCAGAAAAGGAATTAGCTTTTTTAGTTTTTGTTTAAATCAAACAGCTTTTTATTTTTATTAGCTATTCTTTTGTTGATACTTGGTTAATACTGCGTAAATTAATTGTTTTATCACTCAGCCATACTCAAAAATTACTCTTTAGAAAAATTTCCATATTTGTAAATATGGATATATTTCTAAAGGGTAACTTTTGATTATAGCTGAGTGATAAAACAATTTAATTACGCAGTAATAACCAAGTACTAACAAAAGAATAGCTACTGTTTTAGGTAGCCTGAAAACCAGACGTCCTCTTCGCCCTCGTTATCATTCCGCGAGAGTGATAACGAGGCTAGGGCGAGGAGGACGTCTGGTTTTCAGGCTACTGTTTTAGGTAGGCTAAAAGTGATTTTACACGTGGAAATTTTTTTTCCGTGCTTGCAATGCATTTGCAAGATCAATTGGAAAAGGGTTATTACAATGCCCAATGATTTCAAAAACTTGAATTATGTAATTATAATAATTGCAAAAAGTTGAACAGAATTTTTTTTTCGGCATCTATGTCTTCAACTTGTCTCGTAATAGCAACTTGTGCAATGGTGTTGCGAGAAAGGTTGCACAAAAAAATTTATTTCGTGTAGCATCACCAGGAACCATACAAAATTCGTTTTTACATTGGAACCGGCGCAGAAGAAATAAGGTAGATCTTGCATGCTAGAGCGGATTATAAGCGTGCAAAATATATTTTTTATCTTTGAGGGGAGAAACACATCTCAGTTTTTGAAGTTTACCGTTTTCGTCCAGTTATTATGACAGCATGAAAAGCACAAAAAATTATTTATATGCAACTAAACCATGAAGCAGAATAATGTATAATAATAATACAATAATAATATAATATAATAATATAATATAATACAATATAATAATAATATGATGTATAATTGCATTATGCATCATTTTTTTTCTACAAATATTGCAGAAAATCCAGAATTTTGCAAAAAAAGTAAAAGTTTTTCAGTGTAGAATGAGAGACCCCGTTAATGATATTGCACTAACTACAAATATCTCAGAAATCGCACAATAACGACGAAAAAATCGCAAAGATTTCAAAAGGAGCCCATTTCGGAAGGGCAATTTCAAAATTCTGCAATTTTTGTAATTTCTGCTGTTTTTGCGATTTCTGCAAGGTGATTTCAAAATTCTTCACTTTTGGTGATGCCTTTTTCTTGTTTTTTTTTTCTGCAGGCAGATTTCAAATCTCTGCAATTTCGTTAACTGCTGTCATTTTATTGATATCTGCAGAGCGATTTCAAAATTCTTTAAATTTCGTTGACAGATTTTGGGTAAAAATCTAATGTACCATGTACCAATGCAGGCCGCGGGCAGAAATTTTGGAGAGGGGATGCAAACCGACGCCATAGCGAAACTCACGTTTAGCATGTCAGAGGGAGATTTGTTACGTTTGCATGGCGGTGTTATGAAAATGAATGCACTCTTAGCCTCTGCATATTCATACACAGAGGCTTTCATAGTGATGTCTTATATTGACCCTATCCCTTCACAATGGCGAAAAACACTAAATATACAAAAAGAAAAAATACCACAACTGATGATGAAGAAGCACAAATTTTAATGAATGCAAAACCAAAATTACAAAATTATTAAAAAACGTTTATTTAGAACTAATATCAAAACTCGTTAGCATACCTATCAGAAATGTATCCTGATTACAACTTTGAATGGGATGACTCTATGAAATTCCATTTAAGGTAACAATAGACTCAAAAAAAAGTTACCAAAACCAAAAAAAAAACAAAAGTGTCAGAGGGAGGCAACGAGATAACGTTAAAGATCATGGTTAAATTAGTACACTCAAAATTTATCAATCATAAACACACAAAAAAATATGAGACAACAGCTATCGAATTTTTTTACTTCTGGTTAGTTTGCATCTTCCAAGTTGATTCGTAGATTCAAACATCATTCGGGTAATCTACTAAATATTCTTATGTTTTGCCTTTTGAGCAAAGAGTAAACATTGAATCTATTATTAAGATTGGTTTTAGTTATAGATCAGACTGCTGTGGAACTTTTTTGCCAGTGTGAGGGTGAATGCGTGCGTACAATTCCATCACCCTTCTCCCCCCGCCCCTCCCACCCCCCTTCCCTTCTTCCCCCTCGGAGCTACGGACCGGAGGAACCAAAAAAGTCTTATCTGTCTTTCTGATCTGGAAAAAGACCTGCTTTAGTTTTCATTACAGAAAATTCTCACAACACTATCAATAATGTCAAATGTTTTATTATATCAAAACTAACAAATTTTTAATTTTACAGCGTTGTTATCACTAACTTATGAAATACAAAATCAACTTTTTAAGTTTAGCAAAAGATCTAAACTAATTTTATCAACTGAACGTAAACCATAATTTTTTGGCCTTATATACTTTCATTAGTACAGAAACTTGAGGCTTAGCATCTGTACCACAAACAACATTTTACTCAATGTTTCATTATGAGGTCCATTATGCATCTCTAAGTACACTGGATGAATAGGAGAAAACGAAAAAAAGTACAAACTCAGATCTATAGACTTTACAAGCATCAAACACATAAAAAATTCAGAAGGGCATATCTATTTAACAAACAATTTTTTGCATTAATACCTGATAAAAAAAAAACTATTCTAAGCAAAAGATTTTATTGTTTAGCAGGAATGTCAGTTGTTTTGTTCTAGGTCTAGTCAACTTCCTCTATTGTAGGGCCTTGGCTGTTCGAGGTCTGGGCTCCAGTGGCGTGTGAGCCATAGCTCCCAGTCCCTGCTCCGTGAATTTTGGCCATGACAGGTGAGCTGATCTGCTGCAGATCTTTATCTTTCTCCTGAAACTCGTATGTTTCAGCTGAAGTATTGTTGTTGAGCCAATCGAGTGTTTCATTGACTTTGTCCATCACTCTGTTCATGTCGTTTGAATCCACTTTTCCCTGAAGCGAAGGATCCTCGAGGGCTTGTTTAACACTGTACGCATAACCTTCTAGCTTGTTCCTGGCAGCAATTCTTTCTCGCTGTTTTTCGTCTTCCTGTTTGTATTTCTCTGCCTCTTGCACCATGCGGTCAATATCTTCCTTGGACAGTCGTCCTTTGTCGTTTGTAATGGTGATGGCTTTTGACCTGCCAGTACTTTGGTCTTTGGCTGTCACATTTAGGATTCCATTAGCGTCAATATCGAATGTAACATCGATTTTGGGCACACCACGTGGTGCAGGTGGAATGCCACTGAGCTCAAACGTTCCAAGCAGATTGTTGTCTTTCGTCATGGCGCGCTCTCCTTCATACACTTGTATCGATACTCCAGGCTGGTTATCAGAGTATGTGGTGAATGTCTCACTGGTCTTGGTTGGTATCCGTGTATTTCGTTCGATCAATTTGGTCATAACACTTCCAGCCGTTTCAATACCTAGGGAGAGAGGTGCCACGTCTACTAGAAGCAGATCCTTCACTGCTGAGCTCTGGTCTCCTGATAAAATGGCTGCTTGAACAGCGGCACCATACGCAACTGCCTCATCGGGGTTTATGGACTTGTTCAGGTTCTTGCCGCCAAAGAAATCACTAAGATTCTGTTGGACTTTTGGAATACGAGTTGAGCCTCCGACTAACACAACCTCGTCAATTCTGGATTTTTCAAGCTTTGCATCTTTCAGGGCCTTCTCAACAAGTTCTATACATGAACGAAACAAGTCCATACACAAATCCTCGAATCTTGCACGTGTGATCTTGGAATAGAAGTCAATTCCCTCATACAGAGAATCGATCTCAATGCTTGCTTCAGTACTGGACGACAGAGTCCGCTTTGCTCTCTCACACGCTGTTCTCAGGCGCCTCAAGGCTCGGCCATTTCCGCTGAGATCTTTCTTGAATTTACGTTTAAACTCGGCAACAAAGTGATTGACCATTCTATTGTCAAAGTCTTCACCACCAAGATGTGTGTTGCCAGCTGTTGACTTCACTTCAAACAGCGAACCCTCGTCTATTGTCAGGATGGAGACGTCAAATGTGCCTCCCCCAAGGTCGAACACTAAAATATTTTTCTCACCCCGCAGGCTTTTGTCCATACCATAAGCGAGAGCAGCTGCTGTAGGTTCGTTTATTATCCTCAACACTTCTAACCCAGCAATCATTCCCGCGTCCTTTGTGGCTTGTCTTTGTGAATCGTTGAAGTAGGCGGGGACAGTGATAACAGATTTTGAGACTTTCTCACCCAAATATGCTTCGGCTGTTTCTTTCATCTTCGCTAGAACCATGGAACTGATTTCTTCCGGAGTGAAAGTCTTCACTTCTCCCTGATGGCGGACACGAATCTTGACTTTCCCGTTTGTATTAACTACTTGAAATGGCCAGTGTTTTCTGTCTGACTGAACAGACGGGTCGCCGAAATTCCGCCCGATCAAACGTTTTGAATCAAATACAGTGTTCTCTGGGTTCATAGCTACTTGGTTCTTGGCGGCATCGCCAATCAGCCGCTCGTTGTCAGTGAATGCAACATAACTCGGAGTGGTCCTGTTTCCTTGGTCATTCGCGATAATTTCCACTTTTCCATGCTGAAAGATACCAACGCATGAATATGTCGTCCCAAGGTCGATTCCAACAACTGGTGAAGGCATATTTTATGTGTAAAAAAAGTCTTCTTCCAACTTATGGAGTCTCTGTAAACTTCTTGAATTCTGCTGAACTAAATTTTGAGGCGACTGAATCCTTGAACATCTTTTATAGGATTCGAAAGAGACTCTAGAAATTTCTTGTTTTACGTCAGTTTCCATTTTTTGCTCGCTGAGTAAACGTGGCAAGTCTATTTTTTGCTGCAGCGACAGATTATTTGGAAATTTCTCTTGCTTTCTGGAACCAAATCGAAGGAATCGAACTTACAAGAACAACCCAGAAACGTCCAGAAAATTCTTCGACAAACTTCAGGTCTTTTCGAGCGGTTTCTAGAATATTCGTCACAATCCTCTCGTTTGGCACAAGTAAACCAAAAGAATGATAAATACAATAAATATCCAGTAATTTTTCTCAACCTTCTCGTCTTTTTGCTAGATTTTTCGTCTACCATATTGTTTTTTTTGAGAGAACCTGGGACGAGGCGGAATGTCAAACCAAGATGGCGGACGACGGAACGGAATCTGAAGTTGAACCGTCGTTTGTCGTTGTAAACAGACAACTACAGGATTTAGTCCGATTACAGAATGCTGCAGTTGTTAAACTAAGAGCATTGGTATCTATTTAGACGTATTATGATTTTTATTTTTATTTTTGTAGTTTTTTCAGTAAATATAAAATATTACCCCCAGCTCACTTTCTTGGCAGGTGGTTTTAATGGAGGAGTAACAACTTAGTAGAACCGTAATATTAAACTTGTTTTTTATTTTGTTTTTTAAAGTCGTCAAGAAAAGAAAATTTCGTTTCTCAAGAGGATTACAACAATGTTCTAAGAGAGTTAGAAGTAAGTTTGAATGGTGCTATGGACTTGTTAAGTTTAATTCAATCATTGCTCGCGCAAAATCAATTGAGTTGATAATGAACGTGACGACAGTGCCTCAAAAATGTTAAATTTGTTTAGATATATCAAATATGTTTATTTGGTAAATCTTGTTTAAGAAGGTGTATTTAATTCAGAACTTTCAACCCAAAGACATGCAAATCTGTTTGAGAATAACTTATAATTATGCGTCCAGAAAATGTTTAGTACCATATCGCTTTCTCAGCAAAATATTGCATGCTGATTTTGCGCGTTTTTGTCCTTTTACTAAAACTAAAAAACCCAGCTTTAGAAAAGCATCGCAACAATTTTTTATTTGTAATGTAGAGGTAAATGGACTAGTTTAATGAGCTTTCTCATTAAAAAAATAGTAATAAATCTAGATAATATATATTTTTGATTTGCTATTTTTTTCTTGCAAATTCTATCTACATATAAATTTTATAAAAAAAATCAAAAAGAAAATTAAAAAAAAAAGTTAGCTAATTGTAAGTGTAGCTTTTGTATTATATTTTTGTAGTTTTGGGCACAAGTGTTAAGATTTTTAGAAAAATTACACTTGCCTGATCTGTAAAGGACACAAATCCTGAGCTTTGGCTGCCTGTGAAAATAAAATGCATAGTTTTTTAAGCAAAAAAAAAACAAATTTTCCCTTTTTAATGTTCACACATTTTCTCATTGCCTTACACTTGGCTTTAGGAAGAGAGATTTGAGCATATAAAAACCAAAGCAAAGTTATCAGGAGAATCAGAGAAGCTTCAATTTGCTCTTGGCGAGATTGACATTCTGAATAAACAACTGCAAAGAGAAAAGGCTGCATTTGAGGCTGCGTAAGTGCATTTCTTTTGTCTTTATCTTATTGTTTGCTTGCCTTGAACAACATCTATGCTCTTTTCTGATCAAAACACGACTTAAGCTTAATCCTTTTATAATGTTCACTAGAAGCTCTTTGAAGCCAGTGTGGATATCCTGTTTCTGTACTGTTTAGTAAATGAGAGTCTTGTCCCTGGATCCATAGGACAATAATCCATCCCTAAAAGTGTTCTAAGGAACACAGAATATTTGGATTAGAAATGTAATGAACAAGGAATATTTCATGTTTCTGAGAAGAATACAGAATATCAACCTTTGAACTAAAAAAAATTAAAAATTAAAATAATTCATTTAATCACATATGTGTATTTGTTTGTTCATTTGGTTAATCTCAATTTCATGTGAGAACCCGATAGCATAGTGGATAACAAAGTCAAGCAATTTTAGTGGATGACAAAGTGGGAATAATTGATATGACATAACATGCAAAAATGGAATATCTAAAATCGATATATTCTTCTTATTCCATTGATATTATGTACATTGTTTATTATACCGAGTTTTAACTGTTATTAATATTAGTATTAACTTCCTATCCCAAGTCAAGGGATTGCAAAATGCAAAAAAGCAGACATACAAAGCTGTTCGGCATTTAAACTTAATAAAGGGTTTATGTGGGAAGTAAAAGATTTTTGGAAAGAAAGATGAAACAAACTCACCTCTTTTTTTGTTTGTTTTCATGCAGTTTCCAATATCTACACCAATGTATGGTATGCTTTTTGTGGGGCTTGTCATTCCCTTCCTAAACAAAGGACAAAACGATACACAAAAACTCCTGAGTTTGTTTTATTTTTTTCTAAAAACCATATTTCAAATTATATAGCTTTTTAAATAGGAAACATTTTTTACCCATTTAATGTCTTTATCAACTATTTGAGCCTGTTTTTAGCATTAAAGCAAAATAAAAAACATTTTTGGTTTCTCATCAAGATTTTTCTGAAAAGTAAATGAGGCATGCATTTTTTTTAACTATGGGAAATAGGTGTTGAGAAATTAAAACTTTTATTTATAAAACTTTGAAAATGTATATATATATCTGACAAATGGCAAAGAATGCACAAGTTATTTAGCTTTCAAAATTGTAGCTTGAAAGATCTCGTGATACTTTAACTAAACCAAATAAATTATTGTCCAATTAGGTTTGGAAAACTTAAAAACCAGGCAATTGATGAGGCCACACAAAAGGAAGAATTACTCACCAAATGCGAAGGTAACATACTTGTTTTAGTGGGCAATGTATAGTAAACTTACTTTTACACTATTTTGGATGTTGTTATGTAGCTAAATTGTTATGTAAATAATAATAATAATGCCTTAAACCCGGGGTGGACGTGGTTGGCACAGTTGGTAAGATCTCTGCTTTCCAACCACAAGGTCCCCAGTTCGATCCCGGCAGTTTGCCAAGATTTTCGAATACAAGGCATTCCATACGGGAATGGATCTTACAAAAAATTAATATTTGTATGGGTTTACTGAGGATGGTAATTGCCTAAAATTATGTATATGATGTAAACGCTGAGATCTATGATATTCTACCATATCATTAGCGAACAGAATGTCTATTAACTTATTTTGGATCTTAAACAAGAAGACTAAATCGTTCCACTTTCGTCGGCTTTCCTATGAGTCCCAGTTAAGATCTGCGATCATCTCTTTGATGCTGCTTGTTCTCCCATAGTTGTTCAGCGTGAATCTTGCTGCTCTGCGCTACACTGATTCGATGGTCTTTATATCTTTTTATATATCTTTTTATTACAAGTGGTTTATTAAATAGAATTTGTTTGATTGCTTTTGTTTTATTATTTGTTTTTAGAAATGGAAGAGGTTTGCACCAAGCAGGATGATATTCTCAGCTCAAAGGATGCTAGGATAAAAGATCTCAAACTCAGGCTCGCTCGACAAAAACAGACCCACAAACAAACTCTTTCTGATCTAGAAATTCAAAGAGCACAAGAAAAATACATTTTACAAAACGCTCAAAAAACTCTTGAAACTTCTAGAAAAATTGGACAAAGACATTCATCGTTTAGATAACATAAACAGCACCATTCGAATTTCTTGTGTGTTTTTGGAATTAAATAGGCTTTTTCATCCTAGGGGGCCGTGAAAATTTTATTGTACCCCCGGGCCGAAGCAAAATCCTTTTGAAATTTAAAAAAAGTGTGTTCCCCGCTTCAGTTAAAATGATAAAAAAAAACCTTTGGCTCCGCCTGAGCTACCCTCAAAAAAGTTTCTTCCCCGCCACATTAAATATTATGAATAAAGTTGTTTTGTAACTAAAAGCTATTAAAATACTATTCAACCTGAGCGGAATCTGTACTTTGGCATTGTGTAGGCTGAGGCTAGGTCAGTAAGGCGTATGGGCTCACCAAAATCTCTGAGAAATTTTACCCTCTTAACCAAAAAAATGCATGTGCCCCGCCTTTAACATAGGCAAAAAATCTTTATGCCCCGCTTCGATGTTGTTCAGAAAAAGTGTGTGCCCCGTGCCTGTTTGCTCCAGCCCCATATAAAAGTAAATTTTACATGGCCCCTAGCTATAGGCGAATCCTTACTGACGCCATATTTTATAATCTGCTTCGTTAGTATAAACCTTTAGGTTGCGGATGAAAAAGGATAAAGAACATTAGAGTCTAAAACTCTTTTTTATTTCTTTTGGCTAGATAGTAATTACAGAAACAAAAGCCTGCATTATTTTCAATGTTTTTTTTTGCCATCTTGTTCAGAGTGTACCAACCGTTTCGAGTGATCTCGGGTTTTTTCGCCACCTAAAAGTTTCGCTACTAAGGACCTCGAGTTGTTTAGCCATGAAGCTAAAGTCGTTTCGCAACCAAACCAAAGTCGTTTCGCAACCAAATCAAAGTCGTTTTCGCCACCAAACCAAAGTCGTTTTACTACCATACCAAAGTCGTTTTCGCCACCAAACCAAAGTAGTTTCGCCACCAAACCAAAGTCGTTTTACTACCAAACCAAAGTCGTTTTCGCCACCAAACCAAAGTCGTTTTACTACCAAACCAAAGTCGTTTTCGCCACCAAACCAAAGTAGTTTCACCACCAAACCAAAGTCGTTTTCACCACCAAACCAAAGTCGTTTTACTACCAGACCAAAGTAGTTTCGCCATTTGTTGATTATGTTCAAAATCATCGCTAACATTAAGTTTATTAACGGGAGCACGGAATAAATTTTGACCTTGATTATTTCATTCGATTTGCCCTTTATGGCGAAACTTCCTGGTAGCGAGACGATCTGACACCACTCGCTAGTATGTGCGCTTTTCGGAATACTTTGAGATAGCTTCTGAAGTTTAAACGTGACCTAAATACATCAAAAGGATTATCAAGGATATATATGAAAAGAGTTGAGTATATAAAAAAAATTTTGGCTGATTTGTTTCGCACGCCACAAATATGGAAAGATAAATTTAAGTACAAAATGCTAGTATTGTCAAATATTGTAGTTACAAGGCCGAATAGCATGCATTTTCCAATGCAATACTGTATTCATCTTCAATCGGAAGCGACTAACAGACATTTGATTAATATATTGTTACTCTGGAAGAATAAATATTTCATCAATACATTCTGAAAAAATAACCTATATTTGCAAATTAAATCAAGTACAATATCTACTAAAGTTAAATCCCTTTACGAATATGGAGCCGGCTATTATCTCTGGTTTCTATTGTTAGTTAAGTCAATTAGTGTTTTGACCTCCCCTGGACGAAACACGAATCCTTTGTGGGTTAGCCGCTAGCAGATGATGATACTAATTTTATCGACCTGGTAAGAGGAATTAAGAAGTCATTTTTGGGGTTTAAAAGCTCACACAAATGTTCAATTAACGCTTGGCAGAACAAGGGACTTATATATCAATACAATATCTGAAAAAAAAAAAAATAGTTTTATTATAATAATTACAATTTCCTCAAATTTGATTGGCCCATTCTAAACTCCATTTTTACCTAATCGCCTTGGAAAACTGTCCGATAACAAAACTCTGTTATCGGCTACTTGTTATCGGACAGTTGAATGAACCAATCACAATCTGGTTGTCAGGATTTCTGACCAATCAGCAACAGGTAAACAA
>JAOEHV020052915.1:0-17006 GCA_025447995.2 Isaurus tuberculatus
GAAACATGTTTGTTAAACTTAGAAGTGTTGTGTGTTTACTTAGATCTATCTTAGTTTTGCTGCTTTCAAGACCTTTTATTAGTGTTTTCCTTTGGTAATTTATGTGGCAATTCTTTCTTACTAGGCCCAAGATTGTGTTTTATTCCCATAGTTTTTGAATTCAGGTTCACATTTGAATTAACACCCAACTTCATTCGAGTTCTGGCAAACTTCAGTTCAGTGTTGTATCCTACTGTACTTTCTGTGTTAATAACCATCCTTGAAGGCATCAGCCAAGTACCAGGGGATATAGCCAAATCTAACTTAACTTTAGCTTCCTGTACGGCTAGTTGAAACCTCTGTACACTCTTACTCAGGTCTGTTTGAGTAATTGCGTCCTCAACCAATTTTAGGAACTCTCGTCTAACCTCTTGTGCACTGCCTGTGTTTCCTATTATAGTCGTTCTTAAGTTTACCTGTGATCCTAAAATGCAGTAAACAAAAGCCTCAATTGATTGATTAATCCTAGACTGTCCAGCCTTTGTCAAACCACCTTCTGATTGTGTGATGAAATAAGAGTATCGTTCTCCTTCATTATGATCGTTTAATATGTATTGAATTAAGTTTCCGTCACTAGCCTTCCCTCCTTCATCGCTAAACTTCTGATATCCTGGGTACTTTGCGATTGTCTTGTCGTATCCTATGTTTGAGAAGTATATGTACACGTTTCCTAGTCCGTGATTAATGCCCTTTCGGAATCGAAAGTCCGAGTTCTTACTAATATCAAACTCATTGCAAAGTCTATTATAACTTACAACGTCATATTTATTATCCTTTTGACTGAAGGTGGAATCTCCAGGTAAAGCCAAAACCCCCATCTCTCTCAGAACCCTTCTTATTGTAAAGTACACATGAAACAACAAGAGCGATCTTATTTGGTGAGGAATGCCAATCTTACCGTTTAACAGCCGTGTGCCAACCCCACAACCAGTTGTGGCGCACCAGACAGCAAAATTTAACTGTTGAGGCCAATACTTTAAGTTTGGGGAGTTGAGCCACTTTGTTGATTCTTTACCACTGTAGTGTTTGAAGTTTGTGTCTGTAAAAATATCACGAAACTTAACGTTGAAGGAGTCTGTAGGTGTTATGTAGATCTCGCGATTAGGAAAGTCAAAAGCCTTAACATCATCACCACAATCTACAGCAGGTATCGGAAGACTGGGCTTGTTATTCAAGTCTACAAGCGTTCCTAGAGCTCTCCTCATTTCAGAGAATGCATTAATATCCCTAAATTTCTCTCCGTCAAAGACCTCAGTCTCTACACCATCACTCGAGAGGTAAAGTATATTACTTTTGCCATGCAATCCACGATCACCTTGTTTGAATTTTGAGAGGTCGGCATGAGGATACCTGTCCTTGAGTCTCTTCCACGTTGTGTTTATGTAAGCGCATCGTACTCTTTATATCAGGTAAGGGGGAGGGGCCGAAGGGAGCGGCGGAGGGGAGCCGAAGGCTCCCTCCCTTGGGGGAGGCGCCGAAGGCGCTACCCCTGGAGCCGCCTCGTAAGCCTGATTATCATTATCACTCGTACACGTAATGAAGCAGCTACATTTCAAGTCGATTGTCCTAGTTTTTTCAACAGTTCATCCCGAATCTGCTGTTCAATCTGTTTGAGATCTGGTGCAGGTTCTTGTCTCTCATCAATCTTAGCTTGTCTATGCTTCTTCCTAATGGACTTCTTCATGTCATTGTACTTTTCAATCTCACCCTTGATCAGAAGGAATTCTTCATCACTTATCTTATTGTCATCTAACGCCTTAGAAACGATAGACTTGATCGTGTTGAGTTTAGCCTCACACACTGAGAGTCTTTTCGTGTTTGGAAACGTTCTTAGATACAACCTTTGCCAAACCCCCAGTTATGACACTTATTAATGCACAGAATCCTCCTAAAGCACCCAACCCTATGGCTACGGGAATACCAACTCCAGTCAATCCTGTTCCCAATCCACCTCCACTGAGTACAAGTGATAAAGTACCACTGCCTGCTGAAGTATTCAATAGAATGCTCCTTGTACGTTTATATTTCTTGTATACATTCGCGCGATCCTGAAGTTCTTTTTCAAGAGATGTAAGCCAATCCGACGACTATTTGAGCCTGAATCCATGTCCAATGTTATCAGGATCGATCTGAGGATAAATCGCTGAATAACTATCCATCTTTATACTAACTTCAGCTTAGCTTTAAGCTTATTATGAGGTCACACATTCCGAAGTGAGGAGTATCCAAATGATCCAGATTTTTGACAGTAATCTCAAGCCGATTGATGTGAGATTCACTCTCAGATTTTACGGCTAGAGTGGCATAATTTTGCGAAGGCACAAAAGCAAATAAGTTTGATGGTCTACAAAGATTGCCTTTTCCCTTGTCTAATAAGCTTGGATATATGGCGCTTACCTTAACCATATCATAGGAGTTATGTGAATCTACAACGTCGCAATACACTAAGAAGTTTGGGGTGTTTTTATGTATTAGTGTGTAGTATTTATAAGTCTCTAAAATCTCCATTATACCCAGTTGGGTGTGAAGCTCTTTCGTAAACTTGGCTGGAAATTTAGACATGATGAACCAGTCTCCATTGAAGTCTGATATTTCGATAGTTAATAATAGAATCATAAGCTTAAGATCTGAAATGGTATAATATCCTGGTTCAATGCTGATAACTTCAACATCTTTACCGCTAGCACTGATGTTATATATTTTCTGAACTGTTTTCAGCCTGATTACACTCCTAGGTACATAGTTATAACTTAGAACCTCTATCTCTCGAGCTCCCTCTAGAGGGGGTGCGATAGTGACTGTTGTTTTAGGCTTTCTGATTTGTAGCGTAATTATCTCGGATGTCATCTTTAGTATTTACTTACTCTTCTTTTTAAGCTGTTCTATGACTAGAACAACAATACCCACTATTAACAACCAGGCATTCTTTGCCAGAAAACCAAGGACTTGACCCGCTGTTTTGAATATGAAGCTGGCGATTGCCCCTAAAGCACCTGGTAGCACCGCACCTAGTTTCTTCCCAATAGCTTTCAAGCCGTTACCTAGGCCTTTAGTCAAAGTTGATACTGCATTAGTCAATCTGGAGACAATCACCCCAATAACAACACCAACAGCTGATAGAACTGCAAACGCTTTAAAACCATGCTTTTTAAATATCTCTTTGATTCTATCTCTTAGAGACATGCGTTCTTCTATTTCCTCTATCTCCTGTTGTAGACTATCAAGTTCTTGTTCAGTTTGTTCCATCTCCTGGTATAGCTTATCAAGTTCTTCTTGATATTGTTCTTCATCATTAATAACCCTTTCAAGATCATGTTTAAGCTCTCTAATGAGTCCCTCATTCTTCACTCTATCTCTTTCAAGCTCTATAATACGATCATATAGTTGCAATCTATGGTTTCTTTCCACAGTAAGTCGATCGGTCATCTCAGCAAATTGATCATGAAGATTATTAAGTCCACTTTCAACTTCTTGTTCTTTTTGGCTAAGAGTCTCGAGTTTTTCCAGGGCAGTTGAACATAGGGCGTCTATTATTGTTTTCGGTAACTTTTTGTTTACTTCACCATCACGCCCGAATAGATAGTGTGACTTAGCCCCACCCTTAATGATTTTCACTTTCACCTGTCCATATTCATCCATTGAAGCCGTAAATTTGCTTGTTTTAGCGTCTGGAAACTTTGATTTAATTATATCCCAAGCTTCATCCCTTCCTTCTTCCTTTTCTTCGACGTCAGTTTCACCCTTAGTTTTACCCTTAGTATCACCAGAAATGAAAGATGTGTCCGCATGATCACCTCTAGAGCCTGTGGAGGTGAATGGCAAGTCATGATCATCTAAAGTTTTCATAGGGATATTCTCTACTTTATCTCTACCACCAGGTAATAAGGGAGTCCTATCATCAATCGCACCTTCATGATCGAAAGGATTAAAATCTACACCACCTTCTTCCATTGTTTTCTATGATTGAATTTAGTCATAGAAATCTTTAAGCATATTTATACGTTACAACCATCTACTAACTAAATAACCCAAAGCCATCATTCCTCCTCCCACATAGACCATCTCAGCCGTCTTCTGCTTATTTGATGGTCTATAGTAATCTGAAAATTTTTGGGGTTCTGGCGCGAGTTGAACATCTGTGTGATACTTGTTGTACAGCTTAAGCGCTTCATCTGTATTCATAAAATCGTGGGAGGAGAGCTCACCCTTACGTCTCTCTCGCGCCTCCCAATCAAGGAACTTCTGTCTTTTCTGTTGATAAGCAGCATAATCCTTCTGATATTTCTCTAAGGCCTTATCATGTCTCTCCCTTTCATAAGCAGCATCTGTACCATCTCCAGAGAGATACTTTGCAAGATAAAATCCGCCGACAAATGTAGAAGCGTTGAGAACCGCCCCTCCAATCATAATTGCTACACTGGCCATCTTTATTAATTAATATCTCTGTTTATTTTAAAGTGTTTTTGGGAGTATCTTTTGATCCTCAAGGTATCCCTTCAAGAACATAGACCCTGCAAGAACACCAGTCCACTTCCCATAATTCATCAAGCTTGAACTAGGATCATCAAGAAGGTTCTCCTTCATCGTCTTCCTAACAATATAACTAATACCCGTTGCTAATCCTACGAGAACAGCAGAATCTTTTTTAGATCAGTGACTACCTTATTTTTCTCCGACATCTTTAGTTTAAATTATGTATCGCTTACTTTTAAGCCTATTCCATTCCTATCTTGGTGCGATGAATTCCCGTAGCTTGAGAACTTGGTGTATGTTCATCAACACCTCCTTGCCACTCATGAAGTTTATCTAGACTAACAGGCTTTGGGTCGTCTCTCTTCTCCCTAAATTCCCTATGAAGCATTATTAATACCAAAGATGCTGCTGCTACTGCTATTGGCGCTCCATATGACCACATTCTATTGTTATCATCTTCAGTGACAGGGGCAGCGGCTTCACTAGCCTCCTCTCTTTTTAGAGCCTCTCTCGCCCTTTTTTGGTATTCAACAAGTCTCTTACCTGCTTCAACCCTATTGGGATTTTTTTCTTTGGGACGGGGTGGAGCTTTCGGCTCCTCCTCCTTCTTCGTTATTTGCTCAACTTGATCTGACATCTCTTATAAATTAAGTGAGGTTTATCTTTTAAGACAGTTACATTATATACTTCTAAATATACATATAAATATACATACAAATACGCTTATAAATATACTTACAATGCTTCAGGCTGCTCTTCAATTTGCTTACTCTCACTCTCAACATCCTTCCCCAATTTGATGTGTTTAGACACTTGAAATAATGCACTTGCTAGGGCCACTAGTCTACCCCCTTTCAAGGCCAACAATCCTGCGAGTGTACTGAGTTCTCTTTTGACTAACTCATCATTATTCAAGTCTTCGATTAGCTTCTCTGAATCATCTATCGGAAGAACGTGTGAAATGAATCTTACTGATGCGTGGATTACCGATTCAACCAAACCCCCAGTGACCTGCTTTCCAAGTGCGGCTTGATATCTATAATAATACTTTTCAACGTCTTTTACTGATAACTTATTCACATCCCCCAAACTCATGTTTACCCCAAGGTATTCTTTAGTTGTGCCCATAGATGGTAAAATGGCAAGAGATTCCCTTTTCACTTCAATATCACTATCAGGATCAGCACCACCGCCGGGGAGCAGCGCCAAAGGCGCTGCCTCCTCCTCCTCCTCGATATATTTTTCAATAACTGACATCGTTTATTGAATGGTATTGTACACTTTAAAATACTTAGTGGGAACCTGGAATCTCGAGGTACTTGTCAAAGGGGTATCTCTAGCAGAAACATATTCTAGAGTATGGCTCTTTTTGAAGCAGCTCCTCCAACTTTTTACGTGTTTCTAGCGACATACTGCCACCATATTCTTCAAAGAGGGTCTTTGTGTGCAGATGAGATGGGTTATGGAATGCTACTACACAAGTAACATTCTCACGAAATGGTCTGGCTATGGACGTTAGCTGTTGTGTTAGAACCCAAACAGACAGGCTCCTATGTCTGCCTGAGAAGCCTAAATCAATGAACTTGTTGGATCTTTTCTTGAGGTCTCTCGACACTGCACAATCATCTAATATAGTTAACGTATTTGTACCGCTGAAAAATGTTATACAGTACGATAATATTTCATTGATCTCCTCATCATCACTAGCATCTGGAGAGAAGACTATGAATTGTGGATCACCCTTGGCAAAGCTGTGATATGTCTTATTGAATGGATAGGTGGGGCAAACTAAAACAATGTGCTCGAATACGTTCTTGAATGTACCTCTTAACTTATCTATTACAAACTTTGTCTTCCCACAGTTTGTGGGGCCTGTGATAATGCAGTGAAAAGGGGTTTTATCTCTGAGTTCATCCACTGAATATTAATATTAATAGATGATTCCCTTTGAATTTGAATTCATAACCTCCATCAAGGCGTCAGCAACGACAAACATGTAACATGTGATGTTTCCTGAACCTCCAGTTTTCCTCGCTATTCGTAATTTAACTGCGTTTCGTGCGTTATTCACAGTCATACCTCCTCCATGAATTTCATTGTCAGGGAAAGTTCGAAGGTCAATCCACAATCCAAATTTGTTTCCTGCATAGAAATCTTTCTCCTTAATTGCTGCATCAACTACACCAAACCTGTGTTTGATCTCCTCCCAGAAGTCGCTAGGAATCATTCCTTTTGAATATAATCGAGTGGGCATGCCGTCTACATTGATTTCTACTGGCTTGATATCAGGATTGATGAATTTCTCAGAGTCCCTCGCCCCCGCGTTGTAAGATTCAGTAAATAGGCACAAGATTCCAGTCATCGACCTTCTCGGGATGTTAACGTGTTCATTAATAACACTGTCAGCACCCTTTGAATGTTTTGTGGAGAATAATGTTCTCGTACAGGAACCCCTTACCAGATTGATAGGCAGCCGCCGCTTGTTGTGACAGGTAATCAGATGATATGCATCGGTACTCCAACTCCAAATTGGTGATTGTGTAGTTTGGGGCTTTGACAGTATCACTAAACACAACAATGTCATTAATTGAGGCCAGAGTAATCTCGAAAGTTAGAGCGTGGGGAAGGGCCTTTGGATAAAATACACCGTGATCTTTTAGAATCGGATGATCTAACGGGATGCAATAGCGTGTGTTGTGTACTGAAGCAAGAGCAACCTCAGCACCATCTGAAGTCACTTTATCACCAGTATTAGTCCTAAGCTTTCGCAGGTTGACTGCTGAGATTCCCGACCTCAACCGATCTTGTCTCTCTTCAGTTGACAGGAAAAGATCGCTATATGTTTGAAGTAGATCGTATCATTGTGTATCCTGTAGAGTCTCACCTCCAAAGAGAACCTTCAGTCTAGTTACCAGGTTCCTCCCGATATTATTAACCAGAGTATTATTGGCATGACCAGAAACACTCAAGTTGAATGTGAGAAAGACACTTCCAGGCACAATAACACCACCATCAGTTAATTTAGGGATGCTTATGTATAAAGTTTCACCAGGAGAAGCGGATGAGGGATTTAGAGTTATTCGATTTAGGGATGCTTCAGCCTTCAAAACAAGTGTTTCTTTCGGAATGAATGAAGACTTGAATGAAGTTGAACTTAATACTACTGAGTACAAAAGACCTGTTGGATTAAGTGAGAAGATGCTACCTCCTTTAGTCCAAGTTAGATACCTACTCGCACCAGGTGAAGATGAAGGCGGAGAACGTAGAAGGGCAACCGATCCCATATGGAGCATTCACACATTCTTATTAGATCGTACTGTAGTGACACCTAATCAGCCTGTATTGTATTACCTCACAACTGAGGGCAGCAGCAGCAGCGACCCCGGCGGTGGGGCCGGGGTCGCTCCCAGGCGGTCCTTTGTGAGGGAGGAGCTTCAGGTTGTGCCTAAAGATACAGAGTTACCTCCTAATTCAGTTCTTCAATGAATAATGACCAAGTGACATCGTATTAATACCATCTTCAAGTATTATACGTTTATCATCCTCATGAGATAGTGCGACTTTATTAATAGTCTCACTATATATCTCATGCATTTCCGAACGTATGACGTTCATCTTCCTCATCTGAGGCTTTTGATTAAATAAACAATCCTTGTAGTCATTGAAGTCTATAGCTTTCTTAATGACTGCTTTCTTGACGCCTTGCACTTCTTAGTCACATCTCCGGCGTCCATCCAATATGAATACAACTTGGCCCTCAAGCCAACAAATTCTCCAATTTGTTGACCACCAGCCTCATCCTTAAACATACCGATTACTTTCTTATTCACACCAGTCTCAATGCAGGATGGGTGATCTTTTGGGAAGTTGCTTGTGTCAAACATATTCCTAATATCCCCACTAATGTCCTTGTAGATATCCTCCGTTTCGATGTCATACATCAGAGAATCGGGGTCCGTAAATAACAAGCTTGCCTGTTCACCATATTAAGGCTTAATGTAATTATAATGGAAGTCATACATCAAAGACTTACTTATGTCTAAAATACACATTCCCAAGTACACAGGCTTATTGAAGATTAACTTGGTCTTCCTCAAATGTATAGCTATGAGGTTCTCACTAAAAATTGTACGATCTACATAGTTTCGTTTCGAGGTCATCTTCTTGGCTTCAGCCAAATTAGTGACTAGTCTTATATCTACACGATTTCGAATGTTCTCCATCGTCTTTCCGAAGACGGAGTTATTCATAAGCTTGAAGAAGTCCTTCTCGAAATTAGTAACTGCGCTCATCCTAAGATCAGTATTCAGTTTGATGTAGGACTCCAACCAATTAGACTCTTTGAACGTTATACCCCTATGAATTCTAGTAAGTTTCAACCCTAAACTTAAATACTGCTTCAATGAATCATGATGTAATACATACTTAGTTTTATTACTTAGATTAGGTATTAATTTCTCAACACCACAGGCAGTTAAGCGTTCTGGTGCAAGCGGGTACTCATTATGAAGATCATGAAGTTTAGTAGGATATTCGAGATCTACTTCTAATATACAAGACATTTCCTTCCAATTTTTGAGTTCCCCAGGCTTCATCCACTGGATGTCGTGAGTTGGTAGAGGTTTACTCATAGCCCAACCGTATAAATTATTAGCGTCTAGATACGGGAGGTAATTAGAGGGTTTCTCAGGATCATACTCCTTCATGTATTTATTATTAGCAGGAGCATACCTTTGAGTGATCATAGACACCCCACCTCGAATGCCGTTCTCAATCATCATCAACATCTTATAGTCACGAAAAAGATCTAGTTCCACCTTAGTCATCTTCAGACAGGCATCCCAAGCTAATCCTGGAGATGTGTAATACCAGGCGGGGTCGAGTTTGTAATTCTTAAGGCAGACATCCCTGAAATTCTCAAAGACATCCGCTAACAGTAAACATCTGACTGAAGATAAAGGTCGTGATAGTCTCTAATGCTTCGACTCCCAAAGGTTTTCCAAACACTCAAAGCGTGCTGATAGTCTTCCTCAGACACACCCTCGTCGTTCAATTTGGAGTGGAACATCTCTATTGGCGGGAGCTCAGTGTGGGCAAGCTTACCGAATCCATCAAACCAATCGTATTGGAAGATTCCCTTCCTCAATAGAAGGCTACACCTTTCCCCTGAGTAAAACTTAGAGAGATTCTTAAACGATTCAGGTGGAAGATTGGACACAAGGTTTTTGAGACTAGTCGCCATGAACCTAAAACTATCTATGAACCTAATTTCCCGTTCAACTTTACCATCACCCACAGGAATAGTTTTACTGAATGAGATGTATGTCTCATTCATTGGAATGCAGGAGATGTCGCCTTTAGTTGTTCCTAGGTTCTTGACGAATAGATGGCCGTCGTACTTGCTCAAATTGTGGAATATGACTGGGAAGAATTTGGGATCTTTGAACTGAAGATTACAAACTTTGTGAGCGGCTCCCCTATATTTCCCTGTTATGTGACAGTGATCTAGGACTTTATCATCTCCTAAATCACCATCACAAATGTGGCACATTTTGGCATTATTATACGCTTGCCTATCAGCTTCGGTTAGATCAGCTTCCTTAATATACTTAAATTGACTGTAGATCCTCCTAATTTCAGCCTCTAGATTCTCCACAAAGCTCTGGGCAACATCCTCATCTTCAGATTCAGCTGTATACCTAAAACATTTTGGAGCATAAACACTATCATCAATGCACTTTATGAGGTAGCAGTATCCTGATGGCCTGTGGTATTGATATTTATTGGTGAAGATTGTCTCATCATTCGGAGTGCAGGTTGCAATACTCTCAGTAGTCTGCATACACCACAAATGGAGCCCCCAGACCCTTATTAATGTTCTTGAATTTAAGGATTGGCTTCTGTTCTCTTTCTATTTTTGGCATCACTATTTTAACAGCATCATTATTTAGGCAGTAATCTAAGTGTTTATCTAACGCCTCCTGACACCAGAATGTATTGAGACATCTAAGGCATGGTAACCGAGAGCCTTTGTGCTTATTGAAATCATTAGAAATTAACCTAGGCATACTATTAATTAAGCAGTAGTGATTAGTTTCGCCGTTGGATATCATTAGAAGGTTAATGAACTCTTTTGGATTCCTGGGGTTTCCCTTCATACTTATTCTAATGGGATAAACATTCTTTTCAAATCCATATACATTAATGGCGTGAGGGTTTTGCTTCTCAAACTTATCAATATGCTTGAATGATACTGGGAACTCAATGTCGGTCCAATCGAACTTCTCAGAGTTATGCTTAAGATTTTGTGTTAGCCTATGAGGATTATCTTTTTGAGGATAAACAGCAGATGTTACAGCCCATTTGAACACTCATTATCAAACTCGTTCTTAACATTAATAATAGCCTTCTTACTGGCAAGCTCCTTAGGCAACTCTATATAGGACGATCCAGAAAGCGGTTCATACTTATCAATATTGATGTATATATATTCCACTTCACTGAATATCCACCCAGTGCCCTTATTTTGGAACAGATCAATCTTTTCAAGAGGCCATCTAATCATTTCATTATACAGCTCAGCAAGGTCGGTTGCCTCCGTAACGACTTCAACGACTGAATGGAAGTACCCTATGTTTTCATCAGTCTGTCCAGTAGCCGGGTTCTCCTTTCTAAATTTGCAGGTTAATACTTACTTAAACTTAATCGGGAGATCTTGCTTATTGATTAACTTAACGACGCTAGGCTTGACAGCAGTTAAGAAGTTAATAGGATCATATCCTGGCACTCCGTCTATCCTATAGGTTTTTAAGTACCCATTTAGCGCTGTTTGGTTTTGTTTGGGTTCAAATTTATGCTCAGCTCTCCTGAATATTCTATTCACCTGTTCCTTCAGTTTAGCAACCCTATCATTAACTGCCTTTTTGACAGGCTCAGGTATATAAGATTGAATCCAATCCGCAAACGCTTTCACCTTGCTTTTGACTTGATTGCTAAGATGACCTACTAGTTTACTGAGTCTTGAATGCTGAGATTGAGGTTTTGAAGGTTTTAGAATGGGGACATTAATCTCAGGGATTTCCCGATCAATTAAACTTATGGTGGAAGCTTTTTGCACGGTTGGTTTGGGTTTTAGGGTTGCTCTTTGTGCAGGTGGTTTAGTACTTACAATCGGAGATTTTTGTGGTTTTATAAGGGTAGCTCTTTGAATTTTTGGTTTGGGGGTTTGTGTTAGTGTTGCTCTTTGTGTAGGTGGTTTAGTCCTTACAATCGGAGCCGTTTGTTGTTTTACAAGGTTAGCTCTTTGAATTTTTGGTTTGGGGGTTTGTGTTAGTGTTGCTCTTTGTGTAGGTGGTTTAGTCCTTACAATCGGAGCCGTTTGTGGTTTTACAAGGATAGGTCTTTGAAGTTTTGGTTTAAGTATTGATGATAGGGTTGCTCTTTGTGCAGTTGGTTTAGTCCTTATGGGTGGGACAGTGTTTGAAGGGTTAATAACTGGGGTATTAATCTCGGGTACTGCCTCATCCATTATATTTTGAGCTGGGACTGGAGGATTAGCTAAAGCTGCTTCTAGTTGGGCTTTATTCATACGATAATAGCGGGGAATACCTCTAGATCTAGCCTGGCGTTTCAATTCATCAATATGAATTTTTCTAACGGGTTGCGCGACTGCACCTGGGTTAGCTAAAGCTGCGGTTAGTTGTGCTTTATTCATATTATAATAACGAGGGATGCCCCTCTCTTTAGCCATTAGTTTTAATTCATCAATATAAAGTCTTCTAACAGGTTCAGCTGGAGTGTTAGCTAAAGCTTCAATTAACTCTGCCTTATTCGTATTATAATAACGAGGGATGCCACGATCTTTCGCCAATCTTTTGAGCTCAAAAATACTTTGGTTTTCCATGAGTGCGATCTTTTCGATAATAGATCTTAAGTCTTTAAGGTAATTTTTTGATCTAAGATTTCACTTTCTTTTTTTCCTCACATGCACATTTTCGCGTGGGGCCCGCGCCAGCGAAGCTGGCGCTAGTCGTCCAATTCGGCAAACTCAGCTGAGATTGGGGAACCTCGGTAGAATTCGGCTGATGGAATGAGGGTGGGAATTATAAGTGGGGGAGGGTGGTGGGATTTTGGATTGGGGATTTAAGTGGGATAGGATTAAGCGTGTTAATGAGGTTAATTTGATGTGGGTTTGAGTTGTGTTTATTTTTAAGTAATTTATGTTAATTAGGGGTAATGTTCCAGAATCCGCAATATCATACTACTGGGTTGCTGGGGAAAGGGGGGAGGATGGTGGTGGCATGTTGAAGTTTCAAATTGATTGGTGCATAAAATATTTAACCACTGGTGTATTAAGGAGGTAAACAAACAGAAAAATGGCAACTAGAGTCACTATTTCTTCTTTTCTTTTTTTTTTTTGCAAAAACTTTAATTTTATTGCAGAAACACTTTCATTTTCTGCACTAAGCCAATAGCGCTTATATAAAGACAATATTAATTATTATGTAGACAGGTTTAAGACTACAGCAAACACAATGACTCCTCAATAACTGGTTTGATGTAATTTGCTACAAAAAGTTATTGGACATGGAGCAAGTGAAGAAAATGGTTCTAACTTCTTTCCAAGAATCTGCTAGCATTTTGAACTACTGGAAGCAATTTCACGTCTGTCTTGTAGATGAGGCCAAAGTCACACTTGAGGCTGAAGCTATTGTACTTATGTCTTAACCTGTCAAAATCCTGTCATTGGGTCACTTGATCAGCAAAATCCACTTATTTTTACCCAAAACAAAAGTTTACAAGCAAACGTATAGAAATTATATGATGGAAAATTGAAACTTCTACCCTGCTTTTGATTGGAAAACCTTAGTGATTTTGAAGTAAAAGCTTATAATAAATCAAGTTTGCAGTACACGTAAAAGATTTGTCTCAAATATTATGATAGCGGTAGTACAGGTCAAATCAACAGTGGAGGACTCAAATGTTGTTTTTTGGTTTTTCATAGTAGGTTTCTAATATGCCTGCTCACAAACCAGATCAGTGGCCTGAAGTTATTGTTATCTGGGTTGAGCGCGAATTATTTTTGCAGAAATAATACTGTGAAAGCAAACCATAATTGAATTGGAATATCAGAAATACCTTCCGTTTTTACTGGCAAACCAGAAACGTTAATTAACAAGTGTTTTTTTTTGTGGATGGAACTATGATCCTGAAATAACTATAGCACACCAATAGAGTGACGTTTTTAGCTGATTCCTAGAAAATACTTGTTCCTCTAGTTCACTCAAGTACCTACTGTAAACAACAACTAACTGCCTAGTCAGGTCCAAGACTCATAAGACCCACACATGTTTGATATTCAGGTACATGTAGATGCTAAATTGATGCACAAAATTATATAAAATTTTAGCATTCTAAACATATAATGAGCTTAGACCACACTGAAGCTCTCATGCTTCAATAGCTCTATGGTATATAATACTATACTAGTACCCAGGTCTCGCATTCACATAGGAACATATCTCTCTCTCCATTCAATTCATTTCGTTTCGAGAGAAATATAATTAATTAAAATGGTGGTAGAGATACAGTGCTTTGACCTAATGATTTTGTGTGTCCAGGACGGAAGTATAATCCTGAAAGAGCCAAAGCAGCAGAGGTTACATCTAAGAGAAAAAGGCTGAGGAAGATTGAGGAGGCTCACAAAAAACAGAAAAAAAAGGGTGAGTTTTGTAGGAAAAACAAAAATAACAATGATTTAAGAGATAGTACAATAATATTGATTATAATAGTGAGAAATGATAATAAAAATATTAAAATTATATTAATAACAATAAAGTTTTTAAAGTTCCGATATCTTTAAAAAATTCAACGACACTGAAAATTACAAGTAAAAATTGAAAATGAATTTAAATAAAAACGTTTTCAGTTTTCCTTTAAAAGTTTCAACAGAGCTGCAGTTTCTTAATTCCTCTGGGAGCAAGTTCCAAAGTTTTGGAGCAGACAAGAAGAAAGCTCTATCAGTGGTGCTCTTTTCTGCTCTAGATGTAATTTTAGGGACTGTGAGAAGGAGACTGTGATTTGAGCGAAGACCAGGGCGAAGAATAGGACGGGGAGAAATAAGTTCAGAGAGATGGGATGAGGCTTGAACATGCACAGCTTTAAATGTGAGAGTCAGGAGTTTGTGTTCAATTCTTGCTTTAACAGGAAGCCAGTGGAGTTGTTTGAGGACAGGACTGAACTGGACATACAGTATATTTAGCAATCTTGCAGATAGCGCGGGCAGAGTAGTTTTGGATACGCTGGAGACACTTGATAGAAGACGTTTTGCAGCCATAGAGTAGTGAGTTACAGTAGTTGAGACGAGAAGTTACCAAGGCGTGGACAAGAGATTTAGTAGCATCAATTGAAAGATATTTGCGGATTTCGAAGATGTTTCAGAGATGATAAAAGCAGGTCTTCATAATTTTGTTGACGTGGCCAAATTTAAGCTGTTCATCCATGAAGACGCCCAGATTTCGTACAATTTCTGAGGCAGTAATAGTTACATAATCGACACGTATAGTGATTGGTGAGCAGAGCTTAGAAAGCTGGTGACATGATCCGATCAGTAGTAACTCAGTTTTGCCGATGTTGAACTTAAGTAAATTACGACTTAGGCAGTTCTTGATATCTTGTATAGCTAATTGGATAGATCTGAGGGCATCAGGTTGTCGGTAGAATTAGCATCAAAAGCCAGATAAACCTGGGTGTCGTCAGCAAATGAGTGGAAGTATAAGCCATGTTTTCTGATAATATCCTCAAGGGTGACACATAGGCCAGAAAGAGAAGGGGTCCCAGTTAGATAGCATTTAAACCAATCAAGGGCTACTCCACGATCAATTAGTCGATCAAGGAGAATTTGATGGTCCACAGTATCAAAAGCTGCCGATAGATCAAGCAAAACAAGAATAGTTATCTTTCTCTGGTCAGTTGCACGGAGAATGTCATTGCAAACTCGCACCAAGGCAGTTTCTGTGCTGTGATTGGGTCGGTACGCTGACTGGAAATGCTCCATTAGGTTGTTGTTGACCAAATGGTCAGTTAACTGCATTGCCACAGACTTTTCACAAATTTAAGATGCTAAGCTAAGGTTTGAGATTGGGCGATAATTTTCTTTGACGAGATCCTTTTTGCCAGATTTGAGAGACGGAAGAATAATGGCATCTTTCCACGAGCTAGGAATAGTCCCAGATGATAAATTGATCATACTTGTAATAACAGGAGCTATCAGGTCAGGGCATTCCTTTAATAACAGAGTAGGAATGGGATCGAGATCACATGTTTTTGGTGTGCAGGACGAAATAAGGTCAGATACCGTCTTTATGGACACACGCTCAAATGATGATAGTTGGGCAATGTTTGTTTCAGACGAAGAATACGTATCTGGTGCAATTGGAGACTTGGGAATACAGCCATTCAATTCACTTCGAATTAGGTCAATTTTGTTTGAAAAAAAATCTGCGAATTGGTTGGCAAGAGCAAAAGGTGTCTCATAGGGAGGCAAGAGTGTCACCGTTTTCTTGTTGAGGAGATGATTCATTTCTCTGAATAGTGCTTTCTGATTGCTGGAAAACTCTTCGACTCTTCTAGAATATAAGGAAGTCTTTGCCGCTGCTATCAGTTTAGAAGCATTATTTCGTGCTTTAAAAAAGATGAGTCGATCATCCTCAAGTACAGTTCGTTACCATTTGCGCTCAAGACGACGGCGCAACTTTTTGGCCTCAGCAATTTCACAGCAAAACCGGGGCTGACATGGTCTGTGCGCTACTCGCATTTGAGACAATAGGCGCATGGTCGTCAAGGATTGCCAATAATATGGACTGGTACTGAAAAGCCAAATCATGAAGATTTTCAGCAGGATATTGGAGGAGAATACTAGACTGGAGGTCGGACCGGAATTTGTTAAAGTCTATGTCTTTAATTTTTCTGCAGGATTGAGTAACAGCTGGGCGATGATGCTTGGTCAAGTTAAGCTTAAATTGGACGGTAGAATGCGAAGTTATCACAAAGTGTGCCCGAGGAGAGTTGGATAGAAAATTGTAGTCATCCCTGGTAATGACTAAGTCAAGGGTATGACCCGCAACATGCGTCGGTACAGTGACATGTTTACGTCCAAAAGACTCAATAATCTGCAGAAATTTACAAACAATAGGCTTTTTGGGTTCATCAACATCAATATTGAAGTCGCCTGTTATAAGTAGTCAGATATCTCATCGAAAAAGACAGCGATTGGCCAAGTGTTTTTGCTAGATCTCGGAGGCCGGTAATCTAAAGTTAAGTTCAGTGGCTGAGAATGTTTGGGATGCGATACAGTACCGCTCACGCGTAACTTTACCTCCGCGAGCGAGTCGCCTGCGATTCACTCGCGAGTGATAACTTCACGCGTCACTGGCACGCGCCAAATACGCGCCGTTAATTAGTCTATAATTTTTGCTTTGCGAGTGCGCGTAACT
>JAOEHV020053026.1:0-17005 GCA_025447995.2 Isaurus tuberculatus
GAGCAACTGACGAAGGGCTAAAGCTTGAAATATCAGCTTCCTAAACTAATTAGGGCGGTGATCATCAAGATTAATATGTTTAAAATTCAGAACATTGAATTTAACAAAAGTTTAAATAAATTTTAAAAATATTACTTACTCAGCTTACAATGTTAATAAATACCGCGAGTATACCAACCTCTGGTGGGAGTATACCTGCGATGGATTAGTCTCCCTTCCAGGAACATTCAAACACTCTCTCTCAATTGCTCAAAACCCCAGAAACTGGAGATTAGCCCCGATCCCACCGGTCTTTTGGTTCGTATAAGAATTAGACTATTTAGAATGTTTTTGACAAAGTTACCCCTTTTTAAGAACTTTTTCATAACATTGTTAGACTGTGAAATACCAGTTAAAAACAGGCTAAAACTAAAAAAAAAACCGGCGAGGCACCTATGAATATTTTTGTGTACCCAAACCCAGATTAAAGCATGAAAACGATGTCTTTCGCGGCTAAACTTTTCCAGGGCAACATCACCACCTTTTACAAATACAACTTATACATGACTTGTATATCAAAACGTCAAGTACCTGATGTCTTTAGCCAAAGCAATGTCTGTATATAGCAGACAGAGACATGATACATACACCAAATTTTAATTTAAAAATATTTCAGGGTCTTTTGAGGACGAAAAATGATATTGAACATGCATCTATAGCACCAAAAGAAACCCTCTTTTAAATAAGAAATTTTATAAAGTGATTGATTATTAAAGAACGAAAACAACAGTGACAATAAAATCTACAAAATTCGAGGTGAAGAATTTTTTTTTTAAAACGTTTATTAAATACTCTAAAATTTAAAAAGAATAATAAACAATAAAAACTCTGAAATGTCAGCCACTTTCTCGCTCCATTCGAGACTAACAATAAAAAAGTATGACGCAAAATTTCGTTTTGTTGATTAACGTTAAAGAGGCAAAATTTATGTTTAAACATTTTTATAGTTTTTTGTCAGCTATAAATTCAAAAACCAAGGTAAAAGGCTTAACGAGGATGAGTCATTAAAAAATAGTCTCCCCCTTTAATTCAAAAATTTAATCACGTCGTTAATATGAGACTATAAAGAACTAATGATTTAAAAGGAAATAAAAATAATGAAAGTTAATATTTTTTTTCTTTTATGGTAATAGACGGAGCTGAAACAATCACTTACAAACTAAATTCACTAATGAGTCAAACTTAAAATCATTTGAAAGGAAAAACATAAAAAAAAATATTGTTTTTCCACCTGACTTTAGATCAAAGTTGAAGAAGAGTTGAAAATCTAAGGAATAGTTTCATTATAATTTTTAAAAACCTCACGTACCATTGACGGTGTTTACCAAAACTCGAGGGTCATACATTTCGAAGTCAAATGATAGTAAATCCGTTTTTAAGTTTTGAGAATTCTATGTGCTCAGTTCTTGACGGGAAAACGCTTTGTTATGATCTTTTTGATATTGAAATTGTCATTGTGGAGATTTTCTTTGCAAAGTCCGCAGTTTTCAACCAAATCGTTATATTTTCGATTAATGTTCCGATCTCCTCGAAACGATAAACAAATGAAAACATTAACCAAAATTGAATTAGTTTTAAACCTTTTCTAAACACCATTCACCACACGACTTTTTAAAAAAACTGTACATGTTTACTCTGTGGGGTTGGTCAGCAAGTATATTTTTCTAATAATGTTTTATAATCTTTTTAATCCGATACGGAAAAAAAATGGAAAAAGGATGTATAGGTGTTCATTCACGCTAAACAACAATGAGTCTTTAAAAGATTAATTTCCCTAACCTTTTGCTTCCTTCTTGTACCTCAAAGAAAATCCTCAAATGATAAAAAACAATATTTTCTTTCCAAACAAAGACAAGTTTATCACGTACTTTTCAGCGATCAAACGTCACAACAAATTAGCCAGCCCAACGTGTGCGCATCATGGTTTAGAACAAGCAAAAAATATTGGTTTCTCACTTACTGAAAAGTTTTCTAAAAGTTTAATGCTGCGTTCATTTTTTTTTTTTTGTTGTACTTTTTATAAAGAAAACTATTTCACTTTGTATGCAGTCTTGAGAATTTATGTATTCGATATATAAATGTGCCATATTTTTTGAGTTGTTAGGTATTTAGATACCGACAATAAGTTCATTATGGTGTTATTTGAGTAATTTTTTTTTCACATGCAGTATAACACAATCAATGAGGCTCAAATTTGCTGCAAAATTTAAAAACAACCAAACTTCAGATTCAGATTCAAATCATATTTATTTTTTGTTTACCGAACAAATGGCGCCATTGCGAGACATATTGCGTACAAATACTTCATAGTAAATGGGCAGGCGGAGGTATAGCGTAGTACATATCTTTGGGTAAATAAAAAAAAATTTACGCACCAAACATTAGAAGATAAATATCGTATCTCCTCCATGTTACCATTTAATATTCTATTTTTAAAACAAATATTTTTCGAATAAAAGATTTACTGATAAATAACTAAATCGATTACCAAAAAAACAAGCGCGCGAAATTTGGGTTTATAATATAATATAATTTGATAATATTTTCACAAGGGAATATATATAAGTTCTGTTTTTAATAACTCTACGCAAAACTATACACCATGTAAAGCCTCCTGTGTACACTGTGATATGCTGCAAATGAATTAAAATCCAAATTCTGACGCCATTTGTTTTCGTCAGGAACATTAAGTCTTGGCCAATTTTTTCCTTCCTGGAATTAAAAAAAAATAAAATAAACTATGTTTTATTTTTTAGACTTTCGTTATTTACATTTTGATATAAATTTGGTTTAATTCATATAGAAACAAATTAGTATAATTATTTTTGGTTGATTGGAATACTAAACGTTAATAATTCACGTATAAAAGACTTTTAAAAATTGCAAATATCTAACGTCTCCTTTTATTTTCTCATTCAATTATTCAATTTTTATTTTTTATTTTTTTGAAATAAGCTTATTATAAAAGAACACAAAGAGACTCATGTGACGTACATGTAATAATAAAGGGTAATCTACAGAACTAAGCCTTAGCAAGTATGGAATAATTCCGTAACACTTCTGTAACAAAACATTTTTAAATCAGCAGAGGCGGGTTTTTTGTTTTTATCGTACTCCATTTCTAAGTGTTTGAGGCCGGGGTTTTGTTTTTGTTTTTTTGTTTCGTTTTTTTTTTTTTTTTTTTTTTTTTTTTGCGGGGGGAATACTACAAATTTCAAGGGTACCATCTTCAAACGGAAATTCATCTGACAGATTTTCTATTCAAAGAACTTTTAGCAATCTTATATTTTATTCTTTGTTCTAAAAGAGTAATTGAGTGCAAATCTGCTCCACAAAAACGGGCTTTTTGTTTCATGTAAGCGCTTGAGTAATTTGATTGGAAGAAAGATGAAAAGTTTCAATCCAGTTATCAATATCAACTGATAACCTGTAGTTTTCCTTTCACTCTGTCGATGACAACCACTAAGGTAAACAAAACCTACTAATATCTTGCTTACGCACCAATGTGTCATAGTCCATAGTTTGCTGTAATAAAAGGTGTTAATTTCTAGAAATTTCCTAGTTCCTTCAAAGGATGTCCTGTGTTCAACGAAAAAAATAATTATAAAAAATGCGTTTTTCATGTAAATTCAACAAGACAACATAAAATCTTTTTGTACAAATAATTAACATGACCAAAATATAACTTGCTAAAATTAACTTAGTTTTACTTTCATCTGTTCGTTTTGATGGTAATGTTTTCATCTGTGTTTTTTGTTCTATTTAGTTGTTTAAAATGTTTTTATTGAAAAACAATATAAAGAGGAGAGACAGCTGATTTTGAAGAGAAATTGATTTTTATTTTAGTTGTAACAGGGAATAAGATTTGAGGATTTCTTTTTTTAAGAATGATGGATCGTCTTTCATACATAAAATCTCTCAAATTGCTCTTCTTCTTGTTACAGCTAGCTGTTGAAAATTTGACTTAAATATTTCTTGACAGAAAAATTTTAAATAAGATATTTTAGATATTCAAACAAAGTCATTATGTGTTATTGACAATTCTTCATTTCCGTATATATTTATAGTCGCAGTATAAACGCATTATTGAGGAAGTTCTTCAACATGTATACGCACTGCACATGCGTAGTTTATTTGTTCGCATAAATTTCTTTTGACATTTGATCACTTGCTTTGAAAATTCAAATTCAGATTTAGAAGTCAGGTGTAGATGGTCAGATCTGATTTTTCTTTCCTATAATTGGTCGCCGGTATTACTAGAAACAAGAAATTCAGGATACATTTCAAACGTTATAACCACCACGCAAAGAGAGTAACATGAAGTAAAAAACCACAAGCTTCTACGAAAAAAATACCATCTTGATGTTTTGATATTAGGACTACAGCAGAGAAAAAAAACAGCTCTGAGTCGTCTCGCAGTTTTGTAAACATGGTCGCAGTAGCTTTATTTTCGATTTTGGATACAACAGCAGCTCTAAGCAATAGTTGCATCTTGGTTATAATCTTCAGGAAGAGCAACTTACGAACTGTGAGTAATCTTATTTTGGCGTCGCTCGCTTTGAGTGAACTGTTAATGGCAGTCTTAGTCATTCCGTTTTCCATTGCGGCTTTCGCCAATGAGTCTTGGCCATACGGAGAGAGTTTGTGTCTTTTTCAAGGCTATTTCAGTAACGTACTGTGCTTGACTTCAGCTGCTTTTACCTCAGTGATCGCTGTAGACAGATTTTATTCTGTTTCAAGTCCAATCAGTCATGCTGGAAATATCTCAGGCCGTCACATCGTTATCACAACTGTTATAATTTTCCTTCAAGCAGGATTTTTGTCTTTGTTTCCTCTACTGGGTATTGGTAGTTTAAAATATAGTTTTATCACATCAAAACTACGCTGCACCCTTCGCTGGGATCTTCATGGGAACTATTTGGTATATTATTTTTTAATAGCAACAGTTGGGTTTGTCGTACCAGCATGTACAATTATTGTAATGCATTATAAGAGTTTAAGAGAGGCTCGAAAGAGCGCTCGTCAAATTAGGCCGGGAAATGTACGAATACAAGTCCTCAAAGACGGGCAGTACACAACGGTAGCACAAGGCGGTAATTCACGTAGTTTCAAAGCACATGTTACTTTAATTGTAATAATTGGAACCTTCCTTGTTTGTCGAGCGCCTCTTGCCTTTGCAAACATTATGAATGGTCTTCATGGGGGCTCTTATTTTTCGTCTACAACTGAACTTATTTTTAGTTGGCTCTTGTATCTGTCGCCTGTACTAGATCCGTACGTTTATACACTTTTTAATCGAAAACTGCGCAATGAGCTAGTCCAGATAGGCAAGGCTTGTTTTAGATGGAGAAACAAAGATGAAGAACCGAAAGATATTCTTGAATATTTGAGACATATAACTGATACTCATGTGAGCAGTTCACCTTCAGTTGCTTCTGTGGTTGGAGTTTCTCCAAACCCCGTTTCTAGTCCAGATGTTGAGCTTGGTTGTGTTAAAAATACTGCAGATGAACCAGAGACGAGATAATAAGGAACACAAAGAAATTGCTCAAAAGACATAGAGAATAAACAAAAATAAGCGATAACTCTGTTCTGCTTGGAAAAAAGAACTCATTTCAAGCAACTTTGAAAAAACTCCAGAATTAAAGAAACTTAGATTTTTTAGTTGTTTATAGCTATGTGTGATTATTGCACGGAAAATGTCGCTCTAATCATGGTGTTGTTTCTCCGCTTTTTCGGCTATAGGCATACTGGCAAAGTTACCGTGACAACCCAAATAAAATTTGAAATAAACATTTTCAATTTCTCTTGCAAACATGTTTATTGATGTGAGTGAGTTTATTATTACAATTTCAGCATTGATATATAAGAAAAATGCAGATTTCTGGGAAACAAGAGAGAAAAAGCTTTTTTTTCCTTACTAAAAATGGGATTAAGATAAATTAAATCAAGCTTCGAAATTTAAGAAATTTATGAATATTAAACCTGGTCATATGTTGAAACTAAATGAGCTCTTTGTACAGACTTTTCATACATTGAAAACGGTGCTTTTTGATTTTAATACTAACAGCTAAACAAACGAGAAATATAAAACACATTTTGGAATTTGAATTTGACTTGCAACTTTGTCGTAATATCTGCCATAAAATTGTTCTTGCTTGCAAGATTTTTTCCTTCGCGCTTAAATTCCCTATTAAAAATAAAGAAATAAAGCTCCAAAAAAGAAAACCTGTTTATTATTAAATAATACTGGCTTTTTTTTTAAACGGGAGATGATTTCTTATATAGATTAACGTTAGGATTGAATCTTTTTTCCGTTTCTTTTGATCTCAAGACAGGTGGTTCGAGCAGCGAAATAAAAGCTAATTCCTGATGGCTACAAGCTACCTCGTAATTTTAGGGAAAACTTTTTGATGAACATAAAATCAAAAATGTTTCTTGACAAATGCTGTTTCATCCATGTGTCTGCGTGAATGTGCGCAATTCCCAGAATTCTTAAGATGATCTTTTCTTTATAACAATGATTTCAACAATAATTTTGTTTTATTTAGGCAAACCAAAAAACTGAGGATATTTTTCATGATACTTTAGGTTTATGAGCAAAACTGATGCTGCTCAAAAAGTGGAAAAAAGACTTTTAAGGTGAAATGGGGCGAAAAATGTAATGTTTTACTTCTACTTATAGCTATCCTATGGTAAGAAAGTAGATTTAACACGATCATTTTAGCTTATAACATATTTTTAGCCTTATTTTATATATCTGATTATTAAAAATGGTAATTTAGTCTTCAGTATTTTTATTTCAAAAAATTGAAACGCAAACTTCACTTCAAGTGTTTCGTTCCTATAATTAAGCAAACTTTAAATTTTAAAGTATCAATTAAGTTTTAAATTTTTGTATTTTCGAGTTCTGCTCAAGTGATAGCTATCTTAAAATTGGCATTTCGATTTTCAGATTATGCCTCAAACACATTTTAAACAGCAAAATCTGTTCAAATGTTTCGGCTAGACTCGAATTTGATAATAAAAACCCTAAGTAACCTGCATGGGAAAAAAAAAACATTTTAAAATTTAGTTTTTTTTTTTTTTGCAGAAAATTTATGCTTTTTGAGATTTTATGCAAGCTTAGAATGAGTTTTTGAGCTTATGGGTGGGTTTGCAGGGATTAAGATATTATCTGCAAATATAAACGTATATTTTGTTTTGCCTTTACATGGAATTGACACTGTCGTCTTACAAATATACACAAACTCCAAAAGTATATAAACGGTTTCAAGCTCATCAGTCCTGAATTGTACGCACATGAGAAATAAACAGAACAATTTTAAACAAAGATTTCAAAATAGCCATAATTTCATATAACAACATTATCTTAACTTTAACTCTAGATCCCCATCTTGAACTGCAAACGCTTCAATTAGTCGATCTTAAAACATATATTGAAAAATTTTGTTGAAATTTTATAGAATTCGACAAATGTTTTCGACCAAAATGTTTTCTCAATGCTTGGACATTTCTTGTGTATGTGGGGCTAACTTGCGACTGTTTTTTCAACACCAGATAAAAGAACTAGCATAATAAAATATTACACGGTAGACTTATAAGATGACAACCAGTACCCGCGCTCTGGTAATAAACAACAACCATTTTCATCAATTTTTAATGACTAAAGTTTCCGTGTCATATTTACTGTACTTGAATATAAAACCAGGTGATTGTATACCTTATAAATTGTAAAAAAGAACTCATTTTTCATTGAATTATCTTTCGAAAAAGGTGAATGTTCATTACTTTTATGTCATGAGATGTGCATAGATGTTTGCAACTATAACAGCACTTACAAATTTTTTTATACTATTCTGGCTGTTTAGTTAAAGATTCCGATATCAAATATTATATATATGCTCGGTTTTTCCGTAATTACTAATGTCCAGAACAGATAGAGGCAATGTTTCTCGAATCTTCATTAATATCAAGAAATCAGCTTTCGACAATACTTATCAATAATGGCCGTCTTTTGTCGTTTATTTTAGTTGCTATATATCATTAAAAAGCTAACCGCGCATATTGAAAACATTCTAAATTGAATTTCTCGATATGCCATTGGAAACCTAAAAATAGTGTGACAGTACCATGAACCATTGATGAGGCATATAAAACCCTTTTATACAAAATTTAAAACTAGATTTATTAGGCATCTGGCTTCATTTTTAATTTCATAAATTGCTTTAAATTTTACAGATAACAAAGTTGAGATAATGTTAAAGCAATTGATTTTTTTTTCTGACGTGTTTACAATATTAGAGTTACAAATAATATGGATACAGTTTTATTTTATCTTCTTAAAATCTGAGTTAATTCAATCACAAAAGTCTGGATAAAAAGATAAACCTGTTTGCTTGTCAGTGTGCCTGGCAATTCTTGTTGTTCATTGCCGGTGTACAAGTTTACTTAAATGGCGTTCATTCTTTCTACTTCTACAATCCGTTGAAGTCTTTTCCAAAACACAAATATAATCATAACATCATTTTTTAAACTCAGGAAGTAATCTAAAGCAATATTGTGTTTCGTATGCTTTACAATTAGAGCCAGAATTATAAACTATCTTGATTCTTCAGGTGTGACCAAAGTTTTGCAATTTGCCCGGCAGACATTTTAAGTTTTAAAGTTGTTTCAATTTTTTTTAACTAGGTGATATCAAGGATTTGAGAGTTTGCTTTTTTGCTGTTTTTAATATTTGATATTAATTAATCCCAAAATAAGCTAAAGAATTTTGGTTCGCTATTCGCCAAAACGTTTATTATTTAAAAACGTGATAATGGAAAGTTTGCCATCAAGATTTTTAAATTTTAAAAGAAATAACAATAGCTATCAACAAATTTTTCTGGAGCTTGTTTTAAAATTATTAAATATGTGTAAAATAAAATACAAACGATCAGTCTAGTTCCTCAGATTTTTTAAATTTTTTGTCAAACATCAATTTCCATGGCAACCTATTAATCCGATATCTTATAACTTGTAAAAGTGACCAGCTTCCGAACGTTACAGGAGAGTCGAACCTTTTATAGCATGGCTAAAGAAAATCTTTTGGAAGACATTATCATAAATGTTCAAGAATAATCACAAAGTGACTGATGCCCAAGCTTTTTCCTCTTGACCGTTAACTGAGCAACAAAACCTTTTAATTTAAAGTTACTTTTTGTATGTTAACAAGAAATTGAAGTTTCAACATTTCTGTAAGCAGCTTTTTAAAGAGAACGGATTGAAAACGTTTTTAAGAACAAATTAAGTGCCCGCTGAGTTAGAGAAAACAAATCAAAGAGCTTTTTCTAAACATTTTTTGAAGCGGAAATTTAATTTTTTTAATCATTTAAATTTCGATTATTTCAAACCGTATATTTATATGTGATTGCATTGAAATGTTTACACCGATTTCCTATAAACAAAGCTTTAAAAATCCTTCAAGTGAAATTGAATCCAAAAATATAATCGGAATCAATATAAATAGCAAAATTGGATCTTATCTGTCTTAACACGTTGTATTATAAAAAATTACCCATTCAAATGAATTAGCCTGACTTTATCTAAGTAAATGGTTTAAAAGGCAAATAATGAATGCAATGTTATTTGTTTTAACAAATGCCAAATGCATTTATTTGTAAACCATTTAGGAAATCCACGAATCTTGCTGTTGATGTGCTTGTTATGAATTTTTTTCCCATTTTCTAAAGTTATGGAAATTCTGTTGTCTTGATGTGTGGTTCTTTGACGCAGCAGAATAACAGTAATTGGCTGTATCAAAAGCTTTCCGATGAAACATTTTCGTAATCCCTCTGGAATTAAGCTCCAATTTAAGTTACCATTTCATTATTGATTGTACTTTTCAAAAAGGATTTTAAAGCTTTTGATAAGATTATCCGGTTGGGTTACATGCAAATTTGTTATCTTAAAATACAAAAAAGATAAATCTTTTTTGCATGTGAAAGTGTTTTTAGCGCATATGGTAACAGCTTTGATGCTGTTCTTCAATTGTCTTTAATTTAATTTTTTTATAAACTAAAACGAACATTACACAAGAAATTGGAATTAGGAGTTTTGTTTTCTAGAGTTAAAGTCTTCCTCTCTTTTGTTATACTCAATCGTGAAAGATGTTTTTAAAACTGTAACAAAAATATTCTTTATCCGCGCACCCATGTTACACCTTTCTACCTTTTTAGTATATCATATATTTCCCCATAGGAAATGTTGGCGAGAAATGCAGAAGGACGAAAAGGGATAATTGAGCATGTTCCGTTTCATTTTAGTTTCGCCATCGGCTCACACTTGGCTGGAGTTCAATTCGCCTGCTTAGGTTTCCTTTATCTGAAAGATAGTAATCATGTAAACACGATCACAAAAACATTCCGTTATCATAAACATCAACGCTCTAATGGAGGAAAAACTATAATCTTCTTCATCAGAAATATTTTCCAGTAAGGGTTTAATCGAAAGATCGATTATCACGCAGCGTCAGAGTGTTTCTATTTCATTGAATTTGAGAAGATAAACGATAGGTGATTGTCATCAGGAGAAATCTTTTGTTTTAAAAACCCAGTTTTCTCATTTTCTTGATCTCTTTCCGCTAAATGCCTTTTTGAATCGTGGAGGGCTTAAGGCCCCTAACTCTCCATTAAAATCATTTTTAACGTTTTAAGAATACCTCGTTATTTATCTTAGAAGTTAAATTGTATTTCTCAGTGCCGCTTCATTCGCGAATACGATTTAAAGCTTTCTCCTTTAATAGTTTTCTTTAAAAAATCATTAATAAGTAAAACTAACGATTCGAACACATTTTGAGTAAAATTTTTGATTTGCCTGTAATAACATTTTGACACCATCATTTAAAAGAAACTCAGACCTCAGAACTTTTCACTCAAGTGCATGTTGTTTATGGAACACTCTAGGTAATTCATCCAGAAACATTATTTCCGGTATAGGAAAATGCTACAGAACAATCTTATCAAGGAAAACTTTTCCTTTGAGCAATTTAAGATTAGGGAAGGACCATTTGACTTTTGAGGGGGGTGGGTGATTTTGAAAAAAAATTTCCTGCAAGCTTCATTTTTTAAGAAAAAAAAATGCATGCAAAGCAAAAAAATATCCTGTAATGCAATAGATGCGAAAAAAAAGTACTGCCCACCCCATGGACAAAAAAAAATCTTGCAGAAAAAAAATTACCCACCATGACACTCAAAAGTCAAATGGTTGGCCCCTCAGTAGGACCTTCTAAGAATTTTAGGAATCAGTAGGATTTTTTAAGATTTAATTAGTTTGTTTTAAATATGAATACTTAGTATTGCTATTTACTTTTGCTGTTATTTTATTATTACTATTTTTTAAGATTATTATTTATTTTATCTTCTGGGATTATTATCATTATTTTATCTGATGGCTATGAAAACTACTGGGCTACCAGTAATAATGTATTTTATTCGAGTTGTTAAATAAGGATTCATTCATGCATTTTTGATCATCGTCATTAGTCTATCATCTGAGCCCTGATGACAGCCCAATGCTTTAAACGTAAGCTTCGGAAACTATTACAGTAATGACCAAACATGTTAAACTAGAGTTTATTAAATCATGTGCTTCGAAGTTTGTTTGGCTAAGTGAAGGGAACTAAGGAAAAAAATGAAGGATTGTTTGAGGACTTCTGAAGGATAGTCGACACTTTTTCAAGCATTTTTTACATGATTAATCCTAAAAGTTTTTATGGAATATGATTTGTCTATCTACCAGTTGAAAAAAGTTGTATGGTACTGTTTTTAATTCCCTTAATAAGAAAATTCTTAATTGTTACTAAGAACTGCAGATACTTTGACCTCACTCTGAGCCGATAACTTACCAAAGTGATCAAGAATTTACTTCAACTGAAGAAAATGATTGCAATATGCTGTAGGGAGTTTAAATGAAACACCAATCGAGATAAGTTACTTCATAAATTATTTGTGTTTTGCAAAAGTTTATGAAGCAATGAACCTAAAATTGATTTAAATGCCAAACCCCAAACATTATTCCAAATAGAAAAAGTCAAGTATATTTACAATTTTTCAAACATTTTATGAACAAAAAAGGAATTTTTAGGTCAAAATATGTTAATTCAAGGAATACTTTGTTTCTAAAAGACTTTTCAAAGCCTGTGTGGTCCATCCATGTGCTTCTGAATCTAAGAAGCTTGTGAGTTACAAAAATGGTTTTGATTTTCTACGAAAGCTTATTTAAAGCAACTTGGTTAATAATCATCACTCAGGCCCAGCCAGGGGTTTTGGGTATTCGGTATCTGGAGCTGTTTTAATTCAGGTATACGGTATTTTTGGATCAAATTTTGGGTACAAAGTATCTTTCGTTTCCTGAATTTTAGGTTTTTGGTAGATGAATTTTTTATTTTATTTTTAGGTATATTGGTATCATGAGGGGAAAAAATTGCATATATTGGTATCCTACTACCCCCCCCCTGGTCAGGCCTGATCAGTTCAAACTGTTATAATGAGTCCCAAACATAGTTTTCTGATTTATCAGGAGTTTCATTTTCCCTCTGTTTCTCAAGTTCTTTCATCTTCTTCATAATGTTTTTGGCTGGATTAAACACACCATTGGTCTGTACATCGCAAACAAAACACCTTTTGCTTTTTCTATAATGACTTAAAGCACAGGATTCACAGAAATAATGCTGGCATTTTGTCACAACAGGGTTTTTAAAAGGTTCTCTGCATATAAAACAAGCAAATGGAAGATCATCTTCATCGTCACTGTTAATCTCATATTGGTGAGGGTCTTGCTGATTATAACTGCCATCTTTCCATTCTCTCTCTAGTTGCCAACCATGTTTATAGTCACTTCGATCATGGAGAAACTTGCAGCTGTCACCAAAGCCACAAAATCCAGTCTCCTTGTAGTCTTTACATATATCTGGTTGGTAGTCCCATCTAATTGTTGACCGGAGATTTGCTGGTGCCCTGATTGGACCTTGTCTGTGAATAGCAAATTAAACAAAAAAAAATGAATAATTTTATGTTGACATTTCAACAAACTTGTTAGTACTTAACAATTTATGATTGATGATATTGAGTTAGTATAACATTTAGTATTGTTAAAAGGAAACCAAAGATTAAAAAAGATTGAATTTTGTTACTGTAAAAATTAAGCTAAATCCTTTAACATGTCTAGTGGCCCATTAGGCTGGCATTCATCTCTGGATGAGAGTTCTTGACTCCCCCTGGACGAGTCACTAATCCATTGCAGGTTAGCTCCCAGCTTGAAGCTGGTACTCATTTACCGACCTCCTAAGGATGGAAGGCTGAGTAGGTTTTGGCGGAAAAGAAGGTCACACAAATGTTCAAATTTCGGCAGAGCCAGGGATTGGACCTGGAACCTTGTGGTTGGAAAGCAGAGACCTTACCAACTGCGCCAACCACGCTGCCTTCGTAAAAAAGTACATAAATAAATTATTTAAGGTTAATTAAGGGCAAAACTGAAGTACTACCAACGCACCTAACCATTCCACTCGCTGCATTTCCCTGCGCCGTGTCTCTCTTTTCATAGAAAGTCATATAGTTGTTTAACCCTCGATATTTTTTGTCATCTTCTTCTTTCTGTTTCAGCTCTTTATTAATCTGAAGTTTTTTTTCGAAGATCGCCTGAGCATCTTTATCTCTTTCTGTATCTAACTCATACGTTGCAGTAGCTCCTAAATCGTCCGGGCCAGCTGGCTTTGCAGACCGTGTTGACTTGAAATCTACCTCGAGGTCTTCTCGAACTTTCATCAACTTCAATCCTTCACTCTTCTGAATAAGGGGATTGCTGACGGATTTCTTCTCTCTTTTAACCACGGCTGTTTCATCATCCTCGCTACTAGAACTTTCTGCTTTTCTTTTACGGACATTCTTTTTCCTATTTGACTTCTTGAAGAAGGAACAAACTGTTTTTTCGCAACCTTCAGTCTTTAAAGATTCGTCCGCCATTTTGAAAAGCCGCTGAGCAATGCTATCTACGTACGCGGAAAAAAATCTTGCAGTGGATTGTGGGAAGATCAAATGAGGAAAGACTGGTTAAGAAAATGTTGGTGAAACGTGTGTTTTGTGTTATTCTGTTTCCTTGTTAGCTTCATCAATGTTAGTATTTGTTGTGGAGTATTTTTTTGTTTTTGTTTCTACAGTTTGTATTTGTTAGCTTATTATTGTTGTGGAGTTGTGCTTGTACTGTATGTTTTAGTACTGTAGTATTAAATGTGCGTGTATTTTATATCTCCGTAACCTAACAGAAACACTTGTTCTTATTTGATCATAAGCACTGTGTCAGTGCTTTGAGGTGATGAGAAATATTTGCGAGCACATGATATCAATGTGCAGTGAGTGAAACAGAACAGGAGATGATGAACTGAACAATTGTTACGTAGCAATTCCTTTGTGAAAGGAAAGTTTGTGAAGATAACTGTTCATTTTCTGATCCTGTCAGTTAAGTTAGTCTTAATCGCCATATCACTTCATTTATTGTCCTAAAATTAGTTAAAATGAACTAATAACCATGACCTGAGCTGGTTTAAAAGATGCTTGCTTTCTTTTGAAAAAGATTTGAAATCCACTGCATCTAAACTGAAGAAAATTAGGGCATAATTTCCTTACTGGGGTGTACTTATTTATGCATGCAGCTCCATTGTATAGTGAAGACAATACGTTCGCACCTATGAAATCACTGAATCGTTTAGCGTGAAATATTTTGTAAGTTTATTTTTATGCTACATGTAATTCTTTCGTTCAAACAAAGTAGAGAGGCCTGGGCACCCCTTCTCTTAAATTTTTCTGTGCTTACTGCTCATTCCCCATCCCCTCCCCCCCTCAATTTTTTCTCTCAATCATGTCTTGCCAGGCTACCTAGCACCATAAAGATGGCGTTGTAATTTTCATTGAAAGACGACTAAATACTTTGTGCTTTTCCCAACCTATTCGTGTTAATAATGTTAAATACGGCACAAATTGTTTTTATTTTTGGGGAAAGGCTGTCTTAAAGCAATAATCTTGGTGAAGTTGGATGGACGTTGAATTTATTAAAATTAAAACATGGACGACAAAAAAACACATGTTCGGATATGTTTTGAATTTGTGTTAAATTTTTTCTTCGTTTTTCCACTGGTCTTCCGCGTTTAAGTAATCAGCTGGAAAGTTAAAATGGATGCTTCTCTGTCCGATGTTGAAGTTGAAGAAGAAATTATTTGTGATGATAATGAAGACAAGTTTTCAAATGATGAAAACGACTCGGAGTTTGAGGACGACGAAGAAGACTTAGACATACTTGATAAAACAGATGATAAAACAGACGAGAATGGAGTGGTTGTGGATAGAAAAAGGAAAAAGAAAAGGAATAATATAGATCCATCAAAAAGGCGCCGAATCAGAAGAATCCTTCGAAATGATGAATTACAGTCGGAAACATTGGAAGCTCAGCAAGAAGAGCGCGAAAGACTTAAAAGACTTGAGCTACAAAAAAGTTTAAACAACGAATGCGCTCTTGCAGAACAAAGGAGACGTTTGTTACTGAAGGATTCTCAGAAACCTCAATCAAGCCCCAGCTCGCCAGCGTCTATTGGTTTCGGCTCATCTGTTTCTCGCAGTCGCTCTCCACTTATCTTTGATTTTAGGGAAGAGAAGATTTGCGAACCAAATCAAGTTATCATTATTGATAGTGACGATGAAGTGATACCATTGAATGAGTCTCATCAACAAGCAGTGCAAGTTATCAGTTCAGATTCTGAGTCAGAAGAACTTGATGATGATGATGGTGATGATGATGAACAATTGGGAAAAGATTATGAGAACTCGGGTGCACATACTGAAGACTTGTTCAACTGTCCTGACTCACAAGGGAGAGTGCTGGTAAACTTGGGACATCCAACTAATGAGGAAGATCTTTTCTTGACTCCTAGTTTAGCAAGGAATGTCAAGCCACATCAGGTATCTATAAAAACTTTTGGTAAAACTGTGGGTTTGAAAATTTAAATACTTAAAAATTTTAAAACCATAAGAGTATTAAAATTGTATATAACAAAAGTACTTTTCTATGAAAAAATAAACCATCTCTATCTAAGGATGTTTTTTTTTCAACTGTTTTCAGTTTCATGTGAAAATTACCTGAACAATTGAAGGGCCTAGTGCAAAAACAATGTAAGTGACTGTGTATGAAATGCTAAATTCTCCCAAAAGTCTTGATGAGATAATAAGATAATGTAGAGAGAGTTGACAACCTCATCAAAAGTCACTTACATTGTTTTTGCACTAGACCCCTCAATTTAGTTGATGATTTAAAGGTGTAATTATGTAAGAAGCTAAGGAAGCCTATTGGACTTTTGTAAATTGAAATATAAGAAGGATAAAAAATTAAAAATTTTTGAACAGGTAAACTACAAGAAGGTTTTGATGGTCTTTGTACTGGTAATTTTGTAGATTGGAGGAATAAGGTTTCTGTTTGACAATTTAGTGGAGTCTCTACATCGATACAACATCAGTCAAGGATTTGGTTGTATCCTGGCTCATGCAATGGGTCTTGGCAAAACACTTCAACTTATTTCTTTCATTGATGTCTTCCTGCGTCACACAAGTGGTAAACACGTTCTATGTGTTGTGCCAATCAACACCATTCAGAACTGGTATGCAGAATTCAACTTGTGGTTACCAGAGAAACCAGCGACAACACACTCAAATGAGAATGGAGCTGATGAGGGGAACAGTGAAAATGTCAGTTACAGGGAGTTTCAAGTTTACTTGCTGAATGATAATCAAAAAACAATGTTAGCTCGTGCCAAGATTATAGGTTTGTTACAAAATTCACTGTTTCTTTAATAGGTTGCTATATGGCAAGTACCGTATTTACCCGCGGATAGGCCGCACCCGCGTATAAGCCGCACCCCAAACTTTCCATGGTTTTCATGGGAAAA
>JAOEHV020053115.1:0-16999 GCA_025447995.2 Isaurus tuberculatus
CTAATCCATCGCAGGTTAGCTCCCATCCGAAGCTGGTACTCATTTACCGACCTCGTAAGGATGGAAAGCTGAGTAAGGTTTTAAAAGCTTTGGCGGAAAAGAAGGTCACACTAATGTTCAATTTTGGGCAGAGCTGAGGAATCGAATCTGGGACCTTGTGGTTGAAAGGCAGAGATCTTACCAACTGCACCAACCACCCCACCGTAATACTAGTAAGGATTATAATAATTTTTATTAACAATAAAATTATATCAAAATTGCATAGATGCATCAAATATTAATGATAATGATAATAACAATCGATTCTGAAAAACTAATATAATAATACCAGATGAGCATTAGTTTAGTTTGAAGGTATTCAAACATCTTTATACTCAGTGGTTATACACTGCAGTCAGGAAGATAAATGTTTTAATTTGATGAGAATGAAATTTAAAATATTAAATACTCGTTTTGATTACAATGTTAAAGTTTTTTTCTGTAACTGTGCTAATCATTTCAAAGAATATCATAATTATAGCTTGCATTTTGGTATCAATGTTCTCAATTTGATTTGCTTTCTTTTTGCTGATATCTTGCTGCAATTATGCAATCAATTTATGTTTCTTTTGTGTAAAGGATATAGGTAAATACACAAAGCAGCCAGTGCATACAAGATGGTTCCTGTTAACAAAACTGTGAAGTACAACACATAGAAAAAGATGCTATCAAACAAAGCTTAAGTCACATGCAAATTATTATCTTTTACCAGCTATTTAGCCAACCAATTACTGTTTGAGCCAAAAAATTGTATCTTTATCAATATTCTAAGGAAACATAGAACATAAAACAAGCTTCTGTGTGTATGGCTTAGTTTCATCCCCAGTTCAAAGTTATATAGCCATGGCCATCTTTATAAGGATTTTTTTCCTTGCTTTTTTTGGACAGGAAATTGTCAAAGGAGTTGTTGTGGTCCAGAGTAAAGGTGACCTCACACATAATGGTATCATGCTGTTCATGGAGGGGTCTGTCAACCTTCAGCTTAGTGCTAAAAGTGTCGGAGTCTTTGAAGCCTTCTACAACTCTCTCAAACCTATACAACTTGTCAACTATACTGTGGAAATTGTCAAGCCAGGAAAACTATACCATTCATTTTTTTATTTATTACTTTTGATTTATAAATTTATTTTTTGCTACAAAAGAGCAAATAATTCTTTAAGGAAGTTGAATTATACAACTGATATTTTAACTTTTAATTACCTTATTGGTATTTCAAACATCAAAGACAGCAAATCTAAAAAAAAAATTTTGCTAATTTGGAAACACCTTACTCACTATTTTGTTTGTGTAATGTCACGTTTGCTTTGGAGGTTTTTCTAAGATAGTGGCATCAGAACTTGGCAGTGTGGGTGATCTCCCCACACAGTGAACCATATTTCAGGAACAAACAAATATAAAATATTGAATAAAAAATTGCATGTGTCACTTTGAATTTACTGCTAATAGTGCTTTCTTAGAAAAACTGCCAGCACAAGAGTGATGTCACACAAACAAAGTGGTGTTCCTGGCAAAGTTCAAAGTACAAAGTAGGCCTTAGAAATTGACGTGAAATTGGAACAAGCAGTCTTAAATTCCTGTATAAAGCTTCAAGGAAGATTCAAAGATAATCAAGGTGTTTACTGACTTGAAATTTTCATAACAGCCAAAGTCCCTTTAATCAAATAGACATCTTTGTCATATTAAAAACGTTTAAGTGTCACGCAAAGTTAATTTAAAATGAATTAAAACTGTTATGCACAATAGATCTAAATGACCTCAAAACTTGAATATTTACACCCAGTGGTAAAACGGAAATTCCATTTGAGATCCCGCTGAAGGCTAAAGGAAACAAGACTTTGTATGAGACATACCATGGAGTGTTTGTTAATATCCAGGTGAGGCAGAATATCCAAATTGTTTTTAATAACAGAAATTAGCTATACATGTCCACTGGTAATTTACATAGGCCTTTTTCTTGTTTATTTACTTTTTGGATTGTAGATTTTCTAGACCTTGGCCCAGTTCAAAGGCTAACTTGTTATAACTCCAGATAACATTACTTTATAAACAGTGTCTTTGTGGTTTTTATTTAATGTTTTTACACAAAGGGAGTGGTTGCTCAATCTCCTGAGCCAGAAGCTAATGTTTAAGGGGTTGACAGTACATATTTTGGCGTGAAAGTCAATTCTATGGAGGGAGGAAAACTGGAGATCCATGGGGAATAACCTTGGGGTCAGATTGAGGTTGACAAATCTCTGGCCACATGCAAAGCCCAAGATTTGAACTTGGGTCTGTAGTGGTGAGGGGCACAAGTGATTAGTCATAACCAATTAATTTTTTAACTTTAAAACACCAGTATTTTATGCACACAAGAAACCTTTCCCAAATGCAGAAAAACTATGAAATACTGAATTATTGTATGCATACATTCATTTCTTTGACTTTTTTTGTGCCCAGTCTGATGCTACAAATTTTTGGACTGTATGCTTACATTTATTTATTTATTTTTGTATAAACTTATTTGCCTTAAACATCAATCCTTTTTGTTTTAAATGCACTTTGTCAACATCATACTTTTTCCTGTAGAATTTTTTTCAATATTATTGCCCAGCCAAAAACTTCCCCCTTTAGTTTCTGAGTTTCAAGTGACTGTGTGTTTATAAAAAAAGCTGCTATAATGTGCTTCTTGAAAGTCAAAAAAGGCATGCCACTATCTTTGAAGATTATTGAAATTTTTTATGTTGAAGAATGAATATTGACTTTTTTCAGAAATGAAGCTCATCCACTCTGTACTGTTATGTATGCCCCAAAAGATTATTTAGTATTTCAAGTCTAATCTTTGCAGATTTAAAGTTAAACAACTTTTGAACAACCAACAGAAGCTCTAATCTTGAGCTACTTAATATTAATACTACTTAAAGTGCATAAATTATGAAATAAAAAAATTTTGCATAAGTCACTAGTTTGAAACACTTTGATTTCAAAATGCAGAATGAAAAATAAGTAAAGAGGTTAAAGGTCAGTTTTTTACCCCTCAAGTTGTTTAAAAGGCCTTTGATATATGATGTCTCTGGAGACTGGTGACAAATTGGGGTCTGATGATGTAGCCAGTGGTTCAAAGCAGTGTTGTCTTGTCTCTTCCTTCAATTTCTTGGACCTTGCAATCATGACATTTCAAGTAAAGAATATTGGATATTTTGGCTACTGGCTGAAAAATAACTTTCACCTCCCATCTTTCTCTTCTTACCCCTCATGATAACAGTCAACCAATTTGAACTAATGGCTATACATCTTATCCAACGAAATCTAAGTTTTCTGCCAAGCAAAAATGGTGACACAACAAAGCATAGATTTTGAACTTTCAAACCCAGTGAAAATATTACATAAAAGACTTTTTGCTTGTTTAAAATCAGATATTTTGAACAATAGAACATATGAAAGAAATTTATGCAAAAAAAAAAATTTCATTTGCACTCTCAGGTATTACCAGTTATGGGTAAATTACTTGACTCACAGGGAGGGGTTACCTCTCAGCTGTCTTACTTTTATATTTTTCTTTCTCTTTTCACTTCTACTTCTTCTCCTCCTCCTCTTCCATTTCTTCTCTCTTTTTTGCCGTGCTCAACCAACAATTTATGGTGACAATATAAAACTTTGATTTTGCGTCAACAAATTACTTGCTGAATTGTAAGTTACTTTGGTTTTTAACAGTACTACATGAGGAGTGAGATGAAAAGATCCCTGTTAAACAAAGATCTGCAGTGTCAAGCAGAGTTTATTGTTGAGGATAAGGTGAGTGCATGTATTATAAGCTGTTTATTATCCTGAGTTCAGACTAATAATAAGCCTGCAATACTGTATCAGGTGATAGATCCAGAGAATATGTTTTAAACCCTCATTTTTCTTATTTGAAATACTTGGGATTGTGGCTTGAAAATTGTCCAAAAATCATGCAGCCAATGACATCAATTGGTTGGATAAACAGCAAGATGGCTGAAGAATAGCTTAAAACTGTTAGTAGCTGAGGGAAATAATTTTACTGTAGAGCTGGTGTGCAAAATGGCGAAAGTTTTAGGAGTATTAGTTACACAACAGGTGTAACAATTCTTCAAGACCCAGATCTTGCCCAGTCCCTGGTTAATTTTTAAAGTGAAATTTAGCATCTTTTGGTCGCTAAATATAATGGAAATAATTCTTTCTCGTCAGTTTCAAACCAATATTCTTTTTTATGTACATGAATAAACAAAGTAAGAAAAGAAAAACTAATCTATCATTATACAAGTCTTTAAACATCTTCGAGATTTTCAAAATAATAATTTAACACTTTCTAGAAAACTTACTTATTTGTTATCCTTTCCAAAACATGCAAATTTGCAGGATAGTAACAGACAATCAATGACAATCATTGAAAAATAATTATTCTTTAAACTAGCCCGTTTTGGCTCCTAATTGCATTAAAAGATAATTGTTTATATTAGTATACTAACTACTGCAGCATTATATAATATACTTTTTTTATTTCTCACTCTATTGCTGACATACACTCTCCAAGTGTTTCAATCCAAATAGATTATGCTATATCTCCATACATGATAAATGTTGAATTTCTCAGCATTTTCAGTTGCTCCAACAAAGAGATAAACCATGAAATAATAGCTTCCAACACAACTTTCTGTGATGATTAATTGTTTCAACCCTGTGTTATAAAGCTAAAGCTAAATCCTCTTCACCAGCAACATGGCCCATAAGGCTGGTGCTTACCTCAAGTTTCCGTAATGTAGTGGATGAGAGTCTCTGACTCCACCTGGATGGGACACTAATCCATTGCAGGTTAGCTCGCAGCTGAAGCTGATGCTCATTTACTGATCTCGTAAGGATAGAAAGCTGAGTAAGCTTTGGCAGAAAAGAAGGTCACACAAATGTTCAAATTTCAGAAGAGCCAGTGATGGAACCATAGATCTTACAAAATATGCCAACCATACTGCCTATCGACCCTGTGTGGAGTTGTTTAAATCATGTGTTTTTTGTATCTCTGTGCCAAGACTTTTCAAACTACTCATCAAGTTTAATTTCAATGTATTGCTTCCTTCGTCTTGTGAAAAATATGTAATTATACATTTTCATTAAATTTTAGATCTATTGATTTATATTTTGGTTTATCTTCTACTCAGTGAAGCTTTTGAACTTAATATTTTTTTTTGGTCCAAGGAGGTAGAGAAAAACAAAGCTATCACTAAACCTGTGGATTTTACCATCACACCCGAATCACTTGAGAACCTGAAGGAGGTAGTTAACAATAAAAATGTAATGAAATCAAAATTTGATCTGTGTGGTAATGAACCTGATTTCAATTACACAATAGGTGTCTGAAAAATACAGGGTTTCAACATTGTAGTCTTTCTTACATGCAAGTTAAATTATTGCATACTGTTCAAATTATAACCCTGTATAATTATAACCCAGAGGTGGCGGCAGCAAATTTTGATTGAGGGGGCAAGATTTCAGGCACCACAGGTGCGAGAAAGCTACTGTAGGGGGTTCTGGGGCATGCTCCCCCGGGAAATTTTGAATTTTTTTACCCCTCTGAGATGCTATTTCCTGCATTTTGAGATGTAAATTTTGGTACAAGGATCACATTTATAGATAATTAAGGGCTTCAACATGATTTTTTTTGGGGAAGGGGGGGGGGGGGGCAGCCGCCACTGTAGATTAGTTTCCACTGTCATTGTATTTCTTTCTTGAAAAACCTTGGCAATTTTCAGGGCCTTGGAGGTCAGTGGAAAAATTGTTGCTATTTCAAACGTAGCTCTGAAAAATCCCAGACAATCAACACAGATTAGCCAGCCATCTTTTACCCTTTTTGCAAAGATACTACCACCCTACTCAGTCCAAGGTAATTTATCTTTTGCCCTGGGGAGATAGAAATAACAAAGCTATAACTTAAACCTGTGAATTTCATCATGATACCTTGAGAACCTGATCTATGTGGTACGTTACATTATATTATATAGCTTCTTTAAACTGCAAAAGAGACACTTGTAAAACTTTAGCTTATTGAAGGCTCCTTTATCTAATGAAAAGGCAGATATGATCTTGATAAATAAAAAAACTACAATTAAAAAAGAATCTACTTCAAAAAACGAAAGAAGAAATAAACTATATTCAAATTTTTTAAAAAAACTTAAAATTTTAGTTAACAGTTAGTTACTGCTGTAATTGAGTTTAAGTAGGAAAGTATCTAATGCAGAGTAGAATTTTGTTTAAGGTAGATGTGGCCATGATTGTTGCCAAATAATTAAAAATAGACTTCAATACAGTTTTAATGGGAATTCAAAGGAAAACACTTTCTACACAGTTTAAAAAACTCACAGGTACTACAGGATTGTGGCTATTTTTAAACTGAAATTTGTTGCAAGACAAAAAATAAAAATCTTAAAAAAATGACAAATGAATATGGTTGAATAAATGCTTAAGGTTGTTTCAGTTATGGGGAAAAAAAGGAAAGGTAACATGTGATCTTAATATTGCTTTAAAACCTTTGCACATTTGTTTTAATTACATTAATTTTTTAATTTTTAGAAATCCAAAGTCCCAAAGTTTTTAGTGAAAGGTAGATTGGATACAGCAGTCTGTTGTATTACTGAACCATTTACAGGGGAGGTGTGTGTTATAAACTTCACTTGACTTTCAACAGCAGTAATAAGGGAATGCTCAGTAATTAATAAACCTTGCAGGGCTTTCAAAATTATATCCGGTGACTGCCAAAGCTTTGCCAGTTGTTTTGAGCATCATTGCTGTTACTTGTTATCGGCTCATAATCAAACAAAACATTAATCAAAAACCATCTTGTTAGTCCACTTAGAGTCTAACTAAAGATGACCTGCTATTAATTCAGGTGCATATGCAGCTTTTCCTGCGGGAAGGGGGGGGGGTGCATTTTAAGCTTGAGCGGACCATAAGTTATCAGTCCTTAAAATATGATATCTAAACAATTCTGATATCTGATATGTGTAACAACAATATGTAATCCGGCATTGTGAGCTTTTCTTATAAGTTCTATTGCTTTTGTAGACTGCTTTGAAATCATTCGACCATTTTCTACTCATGTTCGTGAGGTTTTTTTAACAACAAAATGGATAAGATAACATGAAAAAGTCCAAAAATATCTACTATATAATTTGAAGTCCCGACCTGAACTGCTGTCCTTTTTCTTTCTTTTATTTCATCCCTTTTTGATTGTTCCTATCTTGCCGTACCTGATCTGACTGAGCGGACCTTTTTATCAGGTGGAGGGGGGGGGTTGCAGGTGCACCCAATGCACCCCCTGCGTATGCGCCTGTAATTGAATTTTATACAAAGAATTTAATTTTTGGCCAAAAAGCTAACTTTTAACTGCATTGATTATTTTTCCTTTGTCTTGAAGAAGCAAAATTATTTGACTCAGAGCTTGTTTCCAAAAACACTTACTGTAATGGTGTGAAGGGGAAAAAAGTAGTTGTTCATAGCCACCATCCTTTTTTAGAGTTTTCAGATTCTAGTTAGAAAGTTTTTTTTTGGGGGGGGAGCATCCTATAAGAAAACATTTTGAAAGCCCTGATATATTGAAACTTTTTGTTCCAGTTTAATTGACAACTTTAGGTGTGCCAAGTTATTGAATCTTAATTTTATTGACCTTTTAACACCATAATTTTGAAATTTTTTGCATTAAGAACTTTGTTTTTTTTAATTTCTTAATTCTGTTTTTAAGTAGGTAATCTTACTGCATAAGTTAATGAAAACTGTTTTTTTGAATTCCTTAATTCTGTTTTTAAGTAGGTAATCTTACTGCATAAGTTAATGAAACAAACTTATTGATAGTTTTTAAATCACAAATTTGCAAAAACTTTATTTAACTTTTTCCCTTTTTGTTGCCTGTTCTAACACCATTTATTGTAAGTTCTTAATTTGATTAAGATTAAATGATAACTTTATTATCAGAAAGTCAGTTTTTCATTCATTTAAAAATTTAGAACTTGAATTACACACAGCATTAGTACATGCAAGTATGCTGTTTAAATACAGTACAACATCTGATTGCATCTTCTTGTTGCCTTCCAGCTTACAGTGGTTAACTCAGACATGCCAATCAAGTCTATTGAGCTTCAGCTGGTCAGAGTAGAAACTTGTGGTAGGTTAATTTTTTTTCAGTCACAGACATTATTTTAAAAAAAATTATAAAGATTGTACAAATTACATTCCTGAGTACAGAGGCCTTCCTGAATAGTTGATCACCGAGGAACGTGCAGATTTTAATAAATCATTATTGATATATCAATATCATGTATTTCTATTGCACTGCTACAGATTTCATAAAAAGTGTATCAGCTGTGTTTTTTTTTACAAGAGGTGGCAATTTACTGTTCAGTTTAATAATTTTTATTGCCCTCACTTTTTATGCTTTAAGACCTAGATTATGCATTCAACTTGTTTTGCTTTTGTGTCTGAAAAAACTTATCAGTGTGAGATGTGACAAACATTGTCCATGATGACAAATTATTAATTTACTCCTGATGATTCTCCATTATACCCAAAGAAGGGTAAAAAGTCAAAGGGGGTTATAAAGCTTTAGTTTAAAAATTTATTTCTGAAATTCCTTAGTTACAGTACAAATTAATAACAAGTGTTCTCAAGATAATTTTTTTTAGGTTTTAATTCTTTTAGAGTGTAAAATAAATAAATAAATCCTTTTACGAGTGTAGTGGCCAATCGGAGCCAGCACTTATCTCTGGTATTCTCTGGTATTCTGTATTGTTAAGTGGATGAGAGTCATTGACACCCCCTGGATGGGACACTAATCGATCGCAGGTTAGCTCCCAGCTGAAGCTGGTACTCATTTACCAACCTCTTAAGGATGGAAAGCTGAGTAAGCTTTGGCGGAAAAGAAGGTCAAACAAATATTCAAATTTTGGCAGAGCTGGAGATTGAACCAGGACCTTGTGCCTGGAAGGTATAGATTTTACCAACTGCGCCAATCATGCTGCCATTTTATGAGTGTTACAGGTATGAACTAATGCATGACTGTTCATTCTTAAACCTCATTCATCAACAGGTTGTGCAGAGGGATATTCAAAAGATGCAACAGAAATACAGAATATTCAGGTTATTCAACAGTTTTTAAAAAGCTATTTCAGCTAGTAATATTTTCCATTCCGGTTTTTTCCCTTCTTTCTTCATTTCTTTTTTTTTCAAATGTCATTTGCCAGTATGCAATGTCTTCAGTATGCTGCAAATATAGATTGATATTGGCTTTTTCCTTTTTTAACAGATTGGCGAGGGCGATGTGTGCCGTGGAGTTAGCGTTCCTGTGTATATGATATTCCCACGTCTCTTTACCTGCCCAACATTAGCTACGACAAATTTTAAAGTAGGTGAGTAACACGCGATATTACAAAGAAACGTTTCAGTTTTGAAGGAGAAAAACGGTGTTTTCCACTTCTAACAGAAGAACTTTCGAGAATAATACGGTTACAATAATTACTTGAAACAGGGTATTGTGACAGCAAGAAATAACTTATAAACTATAAATACTTAACGACAACTTCCCAGAGGGGCATTTCAGTGTCATAGTTACAGGGGCGTAGCCAGGGGAGGGTTCAAGGGATTCCGGAACCCCCCCCCCTCTTGCGCCAAGGAACCCCTTCCTCCTCCTCTCCATCAATTTTTACCACCGAGACGTAAATATCGAGGAAGTGATAAACACGTTCGCTCAACGGCAACCAAGGCGTCTTCTGTTTGCGTAGCGTAAGCGCCAAAGACTTGTACGTACTTAATGTAAAGATTTTAGACCAACCGTTTTAGTTTCAGCCAATATGGAACACCCATCTCCTAGAAGTCCTGGCTACGTCTCTGAGTTAAAATACCCCCTTACCCCATTTATGAATCCAAACTGGTTGAAGGCGAACCAGTTGGATATTAACAAATTATTGTGAATTTGTCCCTGGGGTCACCGTGGAGAAACCCATTCTGTAGTCAGAGAAATCAGGGATATGAAACCAGCTCGCATGCATTTAAATCTAGCACCTCTGGCGACTGAGCAACGCTGCTTTTGGCAAGGTCTGTGCGAGTAAATTGAAAAAGACAAAACTTATGCCAAAACTGAAGAATAGGGTAAAATTTAAAGCCAAGCACGAGATTAGGCGTTGGGACAAAGGCGTACGAAAAAAAAAACAATGGAAGTTTGACTCAGTTTGCCTTAAAGTGCCTATGACGCGAAATTTTTTTTTTTTTTTTTTTTTGCACATTTGGAAAATACAGCGTTACAAACGCTCGATTCCAAAATTTGAGATGTGTAGGACAAATATTCGCGATTTTATACACGCTTAAAGGTCGGGTATTACAGCCGAAAAATAGTAGATGTCTCCCACGGCCAAAATTCTACGTCACAGTAACTAGTGACGTAATGTAGGGAACACAAACTAACTTTTTCGTATGGAGGAGTAGCAGAAAAAAAGGAGAAAGAGGTGATTATTGTATTACTGGCACTTCCAACGGAGAAAAGCTGCCAAAAAATAAAGAAATGACATGTTTAATTTCTGAAATCAAAGTAAAAATAAAGCAAAACCACACCGCTGTGTCCCCTTCATTACGTCACTCGACCCAGTCCCTGTGACCATTTTTAGTGGCAAAATAACTGACTTTAAACTGCGTACAGTATTAATCGCAAGTTTTTATTTTACACAACATAAACTTTGGAATCGTACGTTTGAAACGCTATATTTTCAAAATGTGCAAAAATATATGGGGTCATATGCAATTAAGAAGCATTCACGATGATCGATTAAGATGCCAAATCAAGTTTAGGTTCAGTAGGAGGGGTAGATTGATCGTGAGCACTAACCAAACATGCCCCTCAGGGTCCGCGAAGTCTTTTAACACCCTTTAAAATTCTATACTTTAACTTTTTGTTTTTAAGTTCTTGTAGTACGGTCCTTCGTCCTTGAAAGTAGCAGCTTAACAAAAGTAAAAAACAATTTTTATTCTAAGGTTGCCTAATGTGTTATTTTTGCATCAGTTCCCGAAAACCAATCCAACTTTATTCATTTAGAAGGACAAACTCTTTTCTGCCTGATCTAACCAGGAATGGAAGAATGGAACAAAAAAAAAATTTCTGTTAAATTTATGTCTTTCAAACGTATGATTGAGTATCTAACCATCCTTACTGCTGGACAGCAAAAAAGGTCAAGGTTTCGTTACTTTAGTAGCTTTAATGGAAGGCAAAAACTACAAGAACCCTGTTTGAGATAGGTTGTTTTTGATTGTGAATTACAAGTTAGTTTCACTTAATCTGAGAGCTATAAAGTTTACGAAACACGACGCGCCAGGCCATGACACTTTGCGAAAGTCTAGGACGAGGTAAACTAGCGCGTTACCCACTTTCCTGTTACGAATTACTACAACGCGTTGACTGCTCTGCGGTGCCATTTTAAAACATATAACCACAATGAATAAACCTTCAAATGAAGTATTTAGGCTGGAAATGAAAAATGAACGGTGTAATTGAATCTTAAAAAAATATATCTTTTAAAGCATGTACTTACAATTAAAACACCCGTGTTCTTAAGATGACGAAAATCTGCGCTGTAAAAGTAATGCTGACGCGCTCGGTTGGCATCGTAGATAAAAATGAATTTCAGATTATTGTCTGTTTGGTAACGGATTTGTAGTCCTGACAACGCAAACAATTTATCAATACTTTTCAATTTTGTTTTGTTTTACAGAGTTTGAGGTGAATGTGGTGATCGTACTACAAGACGATTACCTTATAACAGAAAACTTTCCTATCAAAATTACACGTCACTGAGCTTGAAATGTGGGACAAACTTTCCTTTTCAACTAGCGAATCAAAGTGATATTCTTCAGGGCTTGTATGGGTTGCAAGGGAAACCGTTAAAGGCAGAGAATTTGAAGAAGAATTGATATGATATACAGGCCCGTGTGCAGGGAGGGTGTGCGGGGTGCGTACGCACCCCCCCCCCAAAAAAAAAGACCGTAAAGGTCCGCAAAAGTCCACTCGATTATAAAAGTAATGAAGAGATATATATATGTTAGATTACAATTAGTTCGGCGTTCTAGATTCCGCCGTTAACTCACATTTTCATTAACCCTTGAGATACAGTGAAACATATTTGCTTATGAAAACAATGTGTCCAGCACAAAGAACTCTTTTCTCTTACTTTTCCAAGCCTTTATAAGGAGAGAAAAATGTATCTGAGAGTTAGGGGGGGGGGGTCGGTCCCAAAAAATTTTGTTCGCACCACCCCCAGCAAAATTCTTGCATACGGGCCTGATATAGATGGAATAGTACAAAAATATCTTAAAAAAGTGATGAAAACCCGGCGTGTACTTACACAGATAAACACACTCTTTCAATATTATTGTTAAGCAAAAATTTTGAACTCGAAAAGAACAATCTACACAATGGGGTAGATTTTCTGAATGACTTTTTTTTTTGATAAATCGACATGCCTAATCTTTATATTGAGGACGTTCTCGCTATAGTAAAAATATTGAATTAGTGTTATAATAGACGAAAAGCATAGCTGATCAACCTTTTGTCTATTATAAGTAAAAATGAGATAATTAAAATTTAATCTATCGATGTATTTTAAAATTAACCAAGTATGAGTTTGTAAATAGGTTATATTGTCATTCTTACATAAATAAAAACTAAATATTTTTTTAGTTGTCCTTGTAAAATAAGGGGTTGATCTGTTGTTGGACCCACGAACTCGCTCAGCAGAGGTGAAGGGAAAGTACCATATTTTTATTACCTGGAATGGGTTCTTACATCTCAAGGCTGTGCTAAAACTAAACTTGAGATATTTGACCGAGATAGTAATTAGCCCGAGGTTACATCCACTACTAACAAAAAGCCATTAAGAAGGTTTTATTATATAAACAGGAGTGTCTTATAGGGTTTTCTGCCACTGAGAAATGTGGTATCTAAACACACGTAAAAATACGATAATTTTACCCTAACCCTAAGCCTAACACACGTCAATCATACTTATGCTATTATTTTGAAAAGACCAGGTGTCTCTGACCAGGCAAAAGGAGTAGTTTTTGAAATTGTGTTATATGAATTTCAGCTTTTACTAAAATATAAAATACTTTTAAAATAATACTAAATCATGCGTGAATATTTCTGTTACATCCTTAATCTTCTGTAATTTTATTTCAACTAAGTTTTATGTAAATTCAAACCAATTTATCTTTAAACGCGTATTACTATTAAATTGACATGCCTTGTTAAAGGTTCAACTCTGCTTATTGCATCATTTCTTAAGACATTGTGAAAAATAGGGCTTTATAAGCGCGCACACTGCTTCAAATATTTGACGTTTTATAATTTTCGAAACTAGTATGGATACATCCACAGCTTCTTTAGAAACCAATTTTCTAGACGTGAATTACTCTCTTTGTGTTTTTTTTTACATTTGACCATATCAATAGAAGGGAAATTTCCTTTTTTACTTAGATTAAACTTACACGCTAATTATCTAGCTCTTTGTTGTTTATGATCAAAACTATCAGTGCTTGTCGTTTGAGGCACGCGATCGCGCTCGTGCACCATCGTGCGTCAGAAATCAATACGAGAAGAGCAAAAAAATAGGGCACCTAATCACAGAAAATCGCTCGCCTGTGAGTAAAAGATGTATATCGATCATCAGCGATTTCTTTGTTCAAAGTCTGAGTTTTTTTGTTCCACACATTTCCGAAGGGAACTACATTGTGAACTTGAAAACTATCCAATACCAATCGTCACCGCGATCGCGATTTCCGTTTTAATTCTGAGACAATCGTATACCGAGGTTTTCATGGGTGGCTTTGAAACTCCAATCATCAATAAACTTTTATTTGCCTGCTTGCTGATGTGTAATGATGTGCGAATCCTTTATCAACAATACTGATATGTGTTTTAACTTCAAAATAAGGAAAATTATCAAAATAAATTTGAATTACCAGGGGAAAAATCGCGCACCTAAAGGATCTCAAGTGAGCTTTTTTCAACTCACCAAGAATTTTCAAAAGACAAGCACTGAACTATGTATAATTTTTGTACAAATAAGTGTCATTAACCTCTGTTACAGTCAAGCGTTAGTTTGAGGTCGAAAATGAATGCGCCTCTTTTAAAAAAGGAAAATAGACAGTGACTGCATGTGGCTATTGCAATATCAGCTTTTGTAAAAAAAACGTCATGTATGCGTCAGATTCCGAAGTGTTGTCGAAACCAGGAAATTCGCTATCGGGGCCAATCAGATAGCTATCAAATACTTCGAAGCGAATACTATTTTTGGGCTTCCTGTGTCAAGTTAACATCATTCTTTCACTCATCACCGTAACATAGTAGGTTTCGCCTGGCAGGCAATAGCTACAATAAGTTTTTAGTGCTATCCCAGTTACTGAAAATGTACTTTTTGCTTCTTACATAGGTAGTTTAGACTTTTTGCCTCTAACGTACGTACCATGGTTTTTACCTGGGTTACTAAAATAAAATTTCATATTTTAGAATTTTTTGCGAAACGGGAGGTTACACTGCACGATAGCCGCTGATTTTGCCGTAATCCTAAATTCGAAACTTGCTCACAAAAAGGATGAGTCGAAAAAAGCCTCGCGCGAGGTCAACTATAAAGAAGAATGGAGAGAGAGGGCGAGGATTTTTTCGAGTCATGTTGTTTTTTGTGAGCGCGCTTCGAGTTTAGGATTACTGCAAAAAAAGAGGCTTTCGTACAATTTAAAGGTTCCCCGATTATACCACCTCGATATCAAATACCTTTCCTTTAATTTAATAGAATGTATGGTTTAGTTAGGGCTTTGCAAACCGGAATTTCTAAGATTTTAAGAAAAACGCCATAAGTACCAAATTGTTTTCATTACTTGTTTGTTTGGGAACTCTTCTTAAATTTTGGACTAAATCCTCGTTTATATTTATTTAAATGCTACCAAATTTATGAGGCCCTATTAGGGAGTTGGGGGGGGGGGATTCTTCATATCCGATATCTCGGTAATTCTGGAGCCAAATATCCCATATCCCTGTAATTTTGGGGCTAAATATCCCGGAAATAATGAAATTGGCCGTTTGCCTTCGTAAATGCCCAAAAATTGATGTAAAGCCTTGTTTGTGATCAGAAAAAAAGTAATATGTTTTGTTTTATTTTTTTCAGTTAGAGCAATTCTTTATGGTTATTTTGTGAATGTCTCACAGTGTGAGTCACACTTGGATTTTTGCAGGAAAATCAGTTGCCGCGCGCAAGAAGTAGTCAATTAGAGACCATTAGAGAACATAAAGGCAGTTGAGCGGAAATAGTGTTCGAATATCGAATATCACATATCCCAGTTATTTTTTGCTCGAATATCCCATATTCCGGAAACCCCCAATTGGGCCTCATTTATATTCATATGACGTAGTTGGTAAGTAATAACGTCAAGAAATATTCACACTTGTGCAAAACATGATAATTGGTTGTAATAAACATAATTAAATAGTAACTAATTACCTCATCACCGTTTCTGTGCTGAAGACAACATGTTTTTTTACATTGAATGACTAACGTTGAGGGTTCAGGAATGGAATAAATCATGAAGAAGAAAAGCACTCGACTGCCCTTTTCTAGCTGGAAGATTGAGCAACGATATTCAAACAACGTGTTAATTGGGAACTGGTTGGAAGAAAGATTGAAGGTAACAATTGATTTGAGCATGCGCGCGATATAACAAGTTTTCAAACTAAAATTCACCAGTAAGAGCTTAGTAGAGAAAACTGGGCCTCGTAGGACTTTTGAAAAGTTTGGAAATCGAAGTTGAAATTTTCCAGGACTTTGAAAAATTTGATTTCTAAATTGTCTGCTCTGCGAGAAAAAAACTCTTTTTAGTTTGTAGGCTGGATTAACAACATACACTCCAGTATTTTTTACGCTTCATTCACCAAAAGGAATTTTTTTTTAAAAAAAAGGTTCTATCCGAGTGCTTATGAGCTTGAATTGGTAGCATTCTGTTACAGTTTGAAATGATTTCAGTTTCAGAAAGGCGATTCATTTGAGACCAGTACTCACAGAGCCAATTACAAACCGACTAGTGTCCAGTTCACTAATGATATGACGAGCCCTATGATCACTGAACGTCAGAAGGTATGTGATCCGGTGTAGGTGTCTGAGATTGTCATTTTGCCATTTTTGTCATTTGAGATTGTATTTTGACTACTACGCATGCTCTAATTAGAATAGCGTTAGGGATAACTCGAAGTTCCATAATTTACACTTTTAGTCGTTAGGGTTAGGAGTTTAACATCTTTTGGTGGAGTATAAGTTAGGGTTTATGTAAGGATCATTTAACAATTATTCCAGGAGCGCGCGTTGGATATGAGATTAACGCCGAGTTGGCTATAAACCATTTCATATCCAAAAAGCGCGAATGGAATAATTGTTTTATTAAATTTCAGGAGCTTTCTGAAACCTTCAATACTTGAAAATGACAGCCAATTATATTCACTAATTTTTCAGCTTGGCAACACTTTACACAGTCAGTTTCCATATATGGTCATTCGGTATTTGAGCTGATAACCGAGATTGAGTGAACCAATCAGAACGCGAGAAAGGCAATATTCGAGGTTGAAAGTTTAATAAATTTGTTTATTCCTGTGTTAATGCTTGACTAATCAAGCTTGAGCATGTGCAGTAGTCAAAGTACAATCTCAGCACGATGAAAATCTCAGACCGCCACGTTGGTTATCATGATTGTTACATTACGTCTACCATCTTCCTCTGCTCAGTGTGTCATAGTTTTGTTAGTTTCTTGTAAGAATCGTGATTAATAACAAACTATTTGACTTTTTTAAGGTATCAGGGGATACTTTTTTACATTTTTAAAAATTTTTTTTTTCATTTTCTAATTTTCGGTTTTTTGGTATTGTTGGGGAAATATCTTTCAATCTGTGAAAACTCCA
>JAOEHV020053217.1:0-14339 GCA_025447995.2 Isaurus tuberculatus
TCACTAATAGCCTATGAGTAGCGTAGCCAATCAGAATGCAGCATTCATGATAGCCCACTAGTATGATTTTACTAAAATCATATAACCGCGAATGTAGTTTCCCATCATTGCCAAGGACAAGGATACAAACTCATCCACAATAACCGCTGAGAGATATAGAAAGACCCACTAAAATTGACTTGCTTCCATTAGCTGTGGCTTCATAGCTCAGTTGGTAAGAGTACTGCGTAAAAAATCGAACGGAAAAAGAATTCGGATTTAGTTGAAACCTAAATTTTGTCTTTCAAATTCAATTTTGCACCTTACCGAACCTTATTTTGTGTCGCAGTGGCCTTAGATATTTTATTTTCATTTATTAAAATGTTAAACTTCTGCGGATGAGAAGCCCCTATCAAGTCTCATGTGTTTTACTCGCTGTAGTTTCCTACCATGTAAGTCAAAACGTGACCACACAATAATCTGCATTACGGCCACAGCTATTGGAATATAAACTAACACGTAAAAACAGCCCCATCTTAAGGTCTGGTCAGCGCTGGTGTGAAAGTTCGCCGCTTCAGTGCCTGATTTGTTTGAATAAAACAATGAATGCCCTGTCTGTTCAGCTAACAGCCATGTTCCTATCAGAGGCGCCAAAGTCTGTCCTGGTTTGGATAACAATGCCGACGTGCCAAATACCAAGGCTGAAATTGTTTGTTTACGCTTGTGAAGTACAAAATCTTCGTCAACTAAATCGCTGATAATCAGGTTTAACAGTTTACATGTCCCTTCTGTGAACACACGGTTGCTGAAACATACGAAAAATACAGAATACAAGTACAAGTTTACTCCAATCATCAATGTTTACAGTATTAAACAGAGAATACAATTTATATTTATAATTATACAATACAGAATCTTTAATTTATAGCATATTGACAAACGTTTAAGCTATCAAACAAAGGGGGTATAAAGGGTCGATGCCCCTTTTGCAGTACAAAGCGACTATCAATTGTCGGAACAAACTGAGATATTGAATTAGAAATTACGCTTTAATCAAGACGGTGCTGTATATTTCCGGGCACTTTTTATTATTCTTGAACAATGAAGTGAGAATACAGCAGATTGTAATGAAGGCTTTTAAGTCCGTTAAAAATTCTCTTTTCTGGCCCAAAGTCTCTTCACTTATGGGAAATGTCCGCGAGTAAGTAAGCTCGCGATCGCCACTTATTACAGACCATCGTGATTCAAGTTACAAAGTTTTCTATGTCTATGACGCAAGTTTAACATGAATAAAATCGAGATTCCTTTTTTTAATACTTGTTGGCCTTTATGGGCCATCAAATGTGCGTCTTTTATAGCTGCAAATACATCAGCTCTTTTAGAAACTACAAGAAACACTTTTATTGCTGTTGAAAATAGTCTTACCTTGCGATGAAAAGACAAACCAAGAACGGGAAGTTTGGTCCGAAGGTCAGCATAACAACACTGAGAGTTAACTTGACGTAGAATAACCAGTTCACGACCCTATAAACACCGTAATTCCGACACAAGCTAAGAAAATACAAATTATTGATGTGTGGTGCAACGAATGAGAGTCCAAGCAACATGGCGCCCGTACTAGGTGAGATAACATCACCGAGAAGCTTGTCCAAGAACAAAGGAAAGAAATTACTGTTGAAATGACAGTGGAAAACCTAAAATGAGATGAAACACAAAATACTTGATGAGTCATTAAGGAAACCAAAAAGACAAATGAAAGAAGATTCAGAGACACACAAGTTAGAATAATACTCTACCCGCCACTAACCGCAATTTGTTACTGCACATTTGTCGCTAATAAAATATGTGCGCAAATAAATCATTTTTACTTATTTTGTGTCACTTATCTCTATTTGCTTTATTGTATTTTCCCGCCAGTTTGCTTCTTTTATTTAATTCCAGCATTGTCACCTAATTCTATACGGCCTAGTTATTGCCTACACTTCAGTGCGTTTTTGTCTTAGTTATTGTATCTCCACAATTCAGTACTCCATTGTATTTAGCTTGCATATTTGCATATATTCTAGTTGCTCAAATATTTTCCGCTAGTTTACCTGACGATGCCGTCGTGAGGATGACGAAACGTCGTTTTTTATCGTTGGTTTTTATATTGAAATAAATCAAGTACATTGATAAACGGCTAATCTGTAGTTATTCCCAATACACGTTGAAAAATTTGTAAAAGGGTTTGCGAGTAGGAAATGAGAGTAAGAGACTGGCTAGGCAACTTAGTTACCAATGCTCGAAACGTCATCTTCTTACAATTCTAATACCAACGATCAAAAAATTTCAACTTACTGCAGAGTTGTTTAGCTGAGTGAAAATCGCTAACACAAACAACGGGCAACAAACATTCGTAAGTTCAAAAAGCTATGCCGAAAAGCAACCCGCATTAAACATGCACAGACATTATAGATTCTTGTGAGAGTGGGTGGCAGAGGATAACTGATTCAAACTGTAGAATGAATGATTATTATTACTCGGTGTTCCAATTAGTGTCTTTTGGTATATATTGAATCAGGATATATGATTATTTCATCCATCAGTCATGAATATGATATAAACTTTCTTTTGATAGAACAATTTTTAAAACACTAAGTCCTTCTTCAGTTGGCACCCTAGATGCTTAGCTACCTGGCTTCTAATCACAGGAGGCCCAAAAATGATTCTTTATGCATATTTTAAGAAGAAATATACTTGGTGTGAATTTGCATTCATATTATATAATAAGCCAAGTTATTCTCGCGTTTTGATTGGTTCTCACCTATGATCTATTAGCGTACAGACGCACGATCGACGTCACCATATAAAGTTTATTTTTTTATTATATAAAACAAATAGATTCCATGTTACCGTGCATCTGTTCAGTAATAAATCACAGATGACGTCAAACTGTGGTAAGAACATCAGTGACACAATCGGCTAACGCCTTGTGTGCCACTTTTGTTAAATAGATTAGAACCAGTGCAACACTTGTCTGATGTAAAACTGTGAAAGATGAATATTATCAAGTAAGTTTTTTCATTGTTTATGAGCAATATGTGCACTGTTTGAAAAAAAAAAGATGGTATTTGAATATCCGTTGACCCAAACTTTTTTAACTCAAAAGCTGGTTATGGTTATGTTAATTAGGTGAACCTCAGAGGAACAAGGTATCTATGGGGGTCTGGAGGCATGATTTTCCTGAAAATATTGGAAATTAGTGTCTCTGAAATAGGGAAATCATGCATTTTGGGACAAATTCTTGCTTAATAACGTCAAACATGCTGTTGGGTTGAATGCCTAACACTTATAGCCATAATTCTAATGGTAAGTTTTATGGATTCATTTTATTTATAACAAATAGTTTATGAAATATTTATTTTGATGACAAGTGATGTGTTTTTACCCACAAGTCGCACTTCAATAGTTTCAGGGTTTAACACCTTGTTTCGAACATCCCTTTTTGGACTAATACACACCTGAAGAAGGTTCATAGCTGCAAACCAGAGGAAGTTTTTGTGGTTTATTAACTGATGGATGTATTCCTTGAGTTCAAGATTTTGAGTTTTTATTGTCACTGTTGGTGATGTACTAACCACATCAAATCTGTAGAACAAAATGAAACAAATTTGTGACTACCAAACAAGTAAAACTTGGTATTACAAAAATGCATCCTCAATAAAAAAAATAATTTACTCTGAGCTGAACTATAATCAATCATTTAAAGTTTGCTTTAATAAATACAACCATCAAAAGCTGTGACCCAGTTTTGGTCCTTAGATGGAAATTTGGCTGGGATGTAACTCTGAACCTTACTGAGAAATAGTCTTCAGTTATTCATAATACATATCTGCCTTTAGTAAACTATATTTTCAAGCTGAGACCTATGAGGTTTCCTTAGCTAAGTTCCATGGCTAAATAAGTAGCAGAATGAATCATACAAAACAATTAGAACTTACAGAATAACCAGAAATATTCTACTGAGACCCACTTCTCTAATAAGCATCTAATTCTACTAAAATGCCCGCTAATCCCTGCTAACCTACAAAAATCTCTTTTGTTTCAATTTTTAAAAGTCCCAGTTTTCAGTTTTTCTGTATAATTTGTAGTATAATGGAGAGTACACTCAGAGCTAGTATCTCCTAGTTTGAGAAGCTGCTGATATTTCAGACTGTATTTCATGTCTTTTAGGGCTTGCAACAATTTCTAAACAAGCCCCTTATCTGGAAGACCTGGAAATAAAGAATGTTTGTAATAAAAGTCATTGTAATAAATCATTGAGCTACCTTTTAACTTTGTCAATTGGAGTATCATCTTTTATCTTCCTCTGTGTAAAATGTTTCTTCAATGCAGTTGAGCTGACTGTAAACCCCAGAAGAGAGAACATAGCCAGAAGGCAACAAAAGATTTGGAAAGACTTGATATTCTGACGATCCCAGAATGAATATGATAGGAAAACAGATAATGCCCCTAAAACACTGAAGGCAGAACAGTATGCATTCAAACGAGTTCTTTCTTCAGCAGATAATGCCAGATCAGCTAGTAATGCTGTGTGGTTTAAATCAACAAGGGTTAAAAAACCATCATACAAACACAGACAAACAACAAATTGAATTGCTGGAGATGCCCATTGAAACCAAAAGCCAAGGAACATTAAAGCAAACAGGGGACCATACTTCATGAGTGCCCTAAAAAAACAAAAGAAATAAGAAATAAGTTAGACCAAATGAAACCTGGAACTCTGTGAAAAAAAATTCAAGTATTAATTTGAATTCATAAAAAAGGTACCTGAATCTCTTTTGTACAACCTTATGTGGACTAAGTCCTGATCTGTGAAATGAATTAAAAAAAGGTTCAAATATTTAAATTATTAAAGACGATATCTATTGAAACTTGGTATTAATTTACAATTTACAGTTCTGTTTCTTGAAAATGCATTTGTAACAAAATGAAATGCATTTTCAAAACAGAACTCATAAGGATCATTATGTAGTTAAAGTCAGAAAGGAATAGACTGGGCATTGAAAAGGTAACTGCAACAAAGAAAGAAACATATCAAAATACCATAACAGTGATTTCAGAAAATTGGAAGAACACACTGTACATACAGTTGCTGCCAAATTTATTGGTTGTACAACACAGACACACCTAGAGCAAGTTAAAGCTGATAAAATGAAATGAGAAAATGTATAATCTAATATTAAGTAATAAGTTTGTTCCTTGTCTGGAAAGTCCATAGTTTTTATACTCACTGCATGTTTCCGACAGCCTTATGGTCACTAAGCCATCCAAATAGAGGATCATTCAGTGAGTTCCATACTAAGAAGACACACTGTTGATAAAATTAAAACTTACTTTTTATTACTTTATATTACAGGGAAATATCAGACCTATGTCTTGTTGTAATGACGTTGCTATCGGTCGGTCATAACAGCAAGGCCTCAGTCTGAGGTTTCCCTGTAATGACCTCACTCTCGGTTAATACGTAGTATATAATTGAATCAATATATTTACTTCACCATGCTCCATTTAATTAAAAACCAACTGTAGCAATCATGAGAAAACAAATTCTCACATTTTTTGGGCCTAAAAAGAAGCAGAGCATATCAATGGTTACAACCGAATCAAGCTTCTCTACATCAGTTATGACCGAAAAAATACGTAACGTTTCTTCCCGCACTTAACTTCTTACCTCCTTCATTACTATTCTAAATTTTACTCATCAGTCCTTAACTACGAGTCAAGTAAATAATATCTTTTACGTTGTAATTTATAAAAGCAAATCAATATAACCGATAGATGGCAACTCAGTCATTTGTAATCTAAAAAGGTTTTGTCGAGATCTTTTCCAGTAGTTCATTATATATTAAATACTGCATGTATTGTAAAATGGTTAGATTAGAATGTGGTGTTTCTAGTATTCTGAATTACGTCTGGTTAATTCACATATACTCTTGAGTTTATGTAAGCCAAAACATTTTTTTTGGATCTAAATGTTCGTTTAAGTCAGCGAAACACAAACACGAAACGTGAAAAGAAATCTTATAGATTGACGACAGTTGTATAATACGTAAAACTAATGGCAGAAACTTACCTCACCGATCCAAAATGAGGTTCGATCGATCTTGTAAACAGACACAAACATTTCAACGTAATATAGTAAAAATACATTGTTCAAAATTGTGATAAATAAGGCCAAGGAGCCATATGTCATACGAAGAGGAATAGTTAGAGCCATTTTTGTGACGAAACGTTATCTGATTTTAAACACCAAAATAATAAACATAAATATTTTTTTAAGTCTTTCCGTTGGCGTGGCTACCAAGCTTGTGTTAGGGAGGGGACGGTGGGGTTGAGATTGTCATAATATTTGCGTCATCTACAGAAAAAAATTATTTTTACTATTATTATTATGCAAGGAAAATAGCAAAAATCGTAGTCTTCAACTTAGCTTATATGTCTACTTTCCTTTTTCATTTTTGTAATTAAAGTTCTTTATTTTTCCCTTTTTTCTCTTTTTTTCAGTTTAAAACTTCTAATCAAATTTTTCTATTTTCTCTTCAAATTTTTTGCCTTAATTTTTTCTATTTCTCACATAGAAATTATTTTGTCTAAACCTGTTTTTTTAATTTTCGTTAAACTTTACAACATGGAATGATATTAAGACTGTACTGAAAAGACCGTATCACGTAGGATCTGTGAAGATCTATCAGTAAAATGTAGAAATACTAAAACAATTGCTTGGATGACTGATATAATACGTAAAAAGAAGCTTGTCAGTGAACCAACATGATTTGGAGCTTGAAAAAAAAAATCAGTCATTTAATCACGTGTTTTGTATAGAACGAATATTGTTCACGGGAGGCACTGGGGACTTGTATCGTGCACGTGATATTCGGTTATGTGCACGTGTTGGCGTAAAAAAAAAACAAAGATGGCGAGCGAGAAAGAAAAGTTGAATTTAGAACGTCTTGTAAGACCAAATATTCTTAGCCTGAAACCCTACCGTTGTGCAAGAGATGACTACAATACAGGTAATGTGTTGGACTACAATCCATCACAATGTTTCCATAGCTACGAAAAAGTGGAGCGAGTTGTTGATCATTATTGACACGTCACCTTTGCTTACACTTGTATGTGGTTCATTGTGTTTATGATTAGTTGAGGATAAAATTGGTAACTTTACATTCGCATTGTTTTTGTGTTTCCTTCAGTTGCTTTTCGTCCATTTCTTTTGGGGAACACTAATTTCATAACTCAATTTGTAAGTCAATTCAGTATTTTTGATCAGGATAATAAAAGTCAATTGGAATGTTTTGAAAAATATTCAAACTATAGTAAGAAATCTTTTATTTCTCATTGCATTTTTCTTGTGGCTCGCGTAATTTATCTCAGTCTCGTGCTGTCAAGCATGAATTCCCATGCGTTTTTCCAATCCAAATATTGCGACTCTTTCTACCAATGATGCCGGAAATTATTCATATGACCTTAATTGCCTACGGCAAAACTTACATGCCTTTGTTGTTTTTGTAAAAAAGTTTATTGTGCTGGTAAAAGATATTTCAAGCTGAATACAATAAAGAACAAAAGTGAGAGGGCGTTGAAACTGCTTACAAACCTATCAGTACATTAAATAACTTGTTTCCTAGGCCAAAAGACAGATGCGAGAAAGAACAAACACGGGACGTTGTTTATAAAATCAGTTGCCAAGAATGTAATTTTATGTACTATGGACAAACCGCTAGATCACTAAGCACAAGGAAAAAAAAACACCAGGGATCGGCCAGGAAAAATAATATTGCCTCGAAAACTGCACAACACACTTGCACTACCAAACACAACATTGATTTCGAAAAATTCATGGCACGGGAGATAAAGTTAGAAGGACGCCATTTCTTAGAAGCGTGGTATTCTATAAAGGACCCAAATTCTGAAAACGTCCATCAGTTCAGCTAAAATAGTGCAGTTTGATAAATTTTTAAGTTATACACCATGGAAAAATAAAGTGCAGCTTCAGCTGATTTTGAAACAAACCGTTAGAGTTGTCAGAGTTGTTTCTTATTGTTTTTAATTTTTATATCATTAACTGGCATTACCTTTAGGTGTTCTGTTAGATGCAAATGAATGTGCTTTTGGTTCAAGTATTGACATTGAGGGAGATCACCATCGCTATCCTTGCCCTTATCAACTTGAAATAAAACAGAAAATTGCTGAATTCAGGAATGTAAAGAGGGATCAGATCTTTTTGGGAGTTGGTAGTGATGAAGCTATTGACATGATAATGAGGGTTTTCTGTACACCAGGCAAGGATAGTATACTGATTACCCCACCAACCTATGGAATGTACAAGGTAAATAATGATTTTTGCAAGATTTGAGGGAAATGATTAAGTAGAAAATTTTGATGTTGCTGGCTTCATAATTGTTTAAAATCAAATATTGGTATTTTTAATATCAATTTTTTAAAATTTTTCTGCTGGGGCTAATTGTATCCTAGTATTGAAAACTGATGTACATGTACCAGAATGCAGCTCAGTTAGATCAGACACAGAAACTCTCACATGTTTTAAGGCAATTGTATTCATAGTTAAACATGACAATTAGAATTTACTTCAAGTCAGTGTTTACTGTGGGAGTCAGATTAACATCAGCAGGTTAGCTAAAGACACAATTTAAGAAAATATAACTTGGACATTGCCTTTAAAATACTAAACCAGTGAGATACCTTCTTCAAAATAGAACATTATTAGCTCCTGCAACTACAAGAAGATCCTGAGAGTTAAGCATTTATATGGACTCAACCATGGGATTAATGGTTTTTAGTATTAGTTAATCAAAATGTTTAAAATAGGGATGTATTAACAATCATGTGATCTTCTTTCCTGCAGGTTGTTGCCAACATAAACAATCTCCATGTTATATCTGTCCCACTTACAGATCAGTTCCAATTGCCTGTTGAGAAGGTCAACATTTTTTTCATTTTTGAGTTACTGTATTTATTTGCTGGCTCATGCATTTTCTAATCCACTGCCTCACTCTTTTGCTGTCTCATTTACACACTCATACACTCACTTATTTGCTGTTTCATCTATGCATTCATCCACTTACTCACATATTTGCTTGTTCATTTTACTTGCTAACCCACTCAATCCCTCAGTTGCTGGCTCTGTTACCCACTCATCCAGCCACTCACTCATTTGCAGGTTCGTTTACCTGCTAATCCATTAATTTGCTAACTCATTTACAAATTCATCCATTAGTAATTTGCTGGCTCTTTCACTCACGTATTCACTACTCACTCATTCAATGGCAGTTTCATCTACTCATCCACTCACTAAACCAATTGCTGACTCGTCTACCAACTCATCCACTAATCTTTCATTTTCTGGCTCTTTTACCCAGCCATCCAATCACCCTCTTATTTGTTTGGTCATTTATTAACTCATCCATTAATTTGCTGGCTCACTTGCTTACTGAATCTGTCAGTCAACCCCTCACTCTTTCACTCCTTTGCTGGCTCATCTTCTCACTCACTCACTCACTCACTCACTCACTCACTCACTCACTCACTCACTCTCTCACTCACTCACTCACTCACTCAATAACTTCCTTGCTCATCTAGCGACTCATTCAATCACTCACTCAATCCCTAACTCACTCTTTCACTCCTTTGCTGGCTCATCTTCTCACTCACTCACTCAATAACTTCCTTGCTCATCTAGCGACTCATTCAATCACTCACTCAATCCCTAACTCACTCTTTCACTCCTTTGCTGGCTCATCTTCTCACTCACTCACTCGATAACTTCCTTACTCATCTAGCTACTCATTCAATCACTCACTTAATCGATCTGTTCATCTTTCCAGATTGCTTTGTAATGATTGTGCATTCATATCGTATCCTTAATCCCTTGGTTATTTAACTGCAATTATCTTTGTTTTCTTGAAAGGTTTTAGATGCTCTCACACCAGAGACCAAAGTTATTTACCTGTGTTCTCCTAATAACCCAACGGCCAACTGTTTGGCTACAAAGGACATATTAGCCATTTTAAACAGCTCCTATAAGGGCATTGTTGTACTTGACGAAGCATATGTTGATTATAGTACGACCCCAAGTTTGTGTTCGCTTTTAAAGGATCATCCAACGCTGATAATACTGCAGACCATGTCAAAAGCTTTTGGACTTGCGGGAATAAGGTTCGATGTGTAAATAATTAACCATAAACCGGGAATTAAGTTTGTCTTGTAATATATATTAGTTATCATATACCAGAACTAGAAGGTTCACATTTCGTGTACTTAGTATGAACAAAGCAAGCCAGTGTTTTGTGAAGAGAAAGCTAGTTGCCCTTTAGGGTTAATAAACTAACTTTTCTTGTTCGTGTTCTACAGAGTGAGAGCCTAAATAAAAAATTACTAACTGGAATGAAAATTAAAAACCGTGGAAGGGGAAAAACCAAAATCAAGGTTTATTGAAACATCAAGGAAATTTGCGTCTTTACAATGATGGTAGAGGAAAGAATAGAGGAAAATCTTATAAGCAGACTAGGAGAAAGAACTATGATCGTCTATTCGTGAACATTTCGTTGCCATAGCTCGTCTACCCCACACAAGATATGCAAGAATCACTTATTAATAGTATAAAAAAATTGGTCAATGTTTTGCATGCTCATCATGGAATCACAGTGGTGCAGATTCAGTAGATCCCTCTCTTCTCATCTTCATGATCACATGTTATTCACGTAAAATCATTTCTCCAACTTATATATCTTAATGTGACATCTTATCCAAAAACCAAAATCACACTCATTGCTTTGTGCTTTGATTGAATTCATTTGACTTTTGGCAAGTCATGGTTATCGCTCACACCCTCCGACCACTAAGGAACTGGTTTCGAATCCTGGGCTTCGCACTTGTTTGTTGATCTAAATCTGATTTCACGGGTTTCTCCCTGAATCTTCAGTTTTCCTCCCACATACAATCAGCTTAAACGCCATTATCTGTGCCATCGACCACTGAAATCATAAACCACTGGCTTGGGAGATTGGGCAACAACTCCCTGCGCGTAAAGACGTTGAATAAAGTATTTACTTGTATTTTTTAATGTTATTTGATAGTTTCCTTCAATCTGATTGCCTGCTGGGATGGCGAGATTTCCCTGTAATGACCAGTCATTATTCCAGATATAGACTAAAGTCCATATAATAACTTATTAACCTTGTTCGTTCGGTCATTACAGGGAATTCTCAGACCTCTATCATATTATAATGACCTCGCTATCACTCAGTCATTACAACAAGGCCTCAGTCTGAGATTTCCCTGTAATGACCTCACTCTCGGTTAATAAGTGGTATATGTACTAAACGATCTTTTATTTTGCTCACCAGACTTGGAATGGCTATTGCTCATGAAGATATCATCGAAATATTCAATAGAGTAAAGTCTCCATACAGTGTTAACAAAATGACATCTAAAGTGGCCTACAAAGCGTTCTCAAATATTGAGGGAATGAGAAAGAATGTTACTAAAATTCTGGAAGAGAAGAAAAAAGTCATTGCCGAACTGGCAAAGTTACCATTTGTCAAAACGGTAAAACGAAAAGTTTTTGTATGTTTTAATCTGAATTAATGTGTTAGTTTATAATAAGAACAACATAATGAATTATTTTAGATTTCTGGTCTGCTAAAGTCAAACTATCAGAACCATTGAACTTTTGCAGTAATTCTTTTTTTGTTGAAGGTAACTTTGAGCCACCATGACACTGTCTGTATGACTCAAAAATTCAGACTTACAGGCGAATTTCGTCTTTCAAGTCTTTCAGTCAAGAGACATGGGACCTTCAGTGTGGTGAAAAAGAAGAGATTTACAGATTCATTGATTTGATATTTTTCGTTTTCCGATGTATTCTTAAAATTCTGAAATTTAAGCTACAAGCTCATCAACCCTGACTTAGATTAGAAAACAGATTTACTTTAAATTTTACGCATTTTGTCTTCTATCTTGTAGATCTTTCCATCAGATGCTAATTTCCTATTGGTGAAGATTGAGCATGCGTACAAGTTGTACAAAACAATGGCAGATAGAGGCGTGGTTACGCGTTACCGTGGAGACCAAGTCGGATGTGACAGCTGCATCCGGGTTACCATCGGTACACCAAAGGAAAACACTCTACTGTTTGAGATGATAAAGAAAACTTTCCAGGAAATAACTAACGATAACATTTTACAGAATGGCGTTTAGGTGAACATAATTTATGTTCTAATTTCTCTCACTAGCGAACTTTATTTTCTAAACGAAATCTTGAAGTATTATCTATTACAGATCTCCGACTGACAAACTAGAACATCAATTAACCCACAAACCACGTAAAATCTTAATGATAAGGATTTTGAAAAAAATATTTTCATTCTTTTGATGAAAAACAAGTTTTATTAACACTAGTTATGTCAAAAATTTTCAAACATCTGAAGATACTTTTCAAGGAAGATTATTTCAAGTCTTATGCACCTATCAGTGTAAAACCGGCAAAGGGGGGGGGGGGTGCGGCAGGGATTGGGGATTTGACATTTCCAAAAATAATCGTTCAAATTTCTACTCTTGGGCAGACCTTCCAACCTTCACGCAATTTGCGTGTTTTTCACGCATTTTTTCTTAATCACGCATCACGCACGCCTAAACTTTTATTGGTCATTTTCACGCATTTTCCAGCCTCTAATATGGACACTCAAGCCACGTTAGTAGAAGCGTCAATCATCTTTTTTAGATGTTTAGAATTCTAAAGAAAAAGCCAGCAAGCAATTTTAACGTATATTAAACGGTTTAGTTAAGATGGCCTCATCTGGTTTATTCCAAAATTAGAGCTTCATAACACCAACTTTACAAGATTCGGGTTCAGTTTTGAAATAAACTTTAATAAAAATAAAAAATCGACAATTGTCAGATTAGATTCAAACATGGTGTGTGTGAAATATGTATAATGTATAAAAATAAAATAATAAAAAAATAACAAGAAGTGTTGTTTTACTAAATATGTATAATGTATAAAAATAAAATAATAAAAAATAACAAGAAGTGTCCTTTTATTGGATTACGATTTCTGTCAGTTCGTCAAGGCTGCTAGTACTTCCCATTGAATATCCACGAGACTTTCGACGTTGTTGCTGCATTTTGTCCTTAATGTATTCCTCCTTATCAACAGGTTCATCGTCCGAGTTGATGATGTCATCAGCTCCAAAACCCTGTGACTTACGTCTTTGCTTCTTCAGTTTTCCAATAAGGTCCTCGTTTGATGTCGTAGGACCTTGTTGACCTTGGGAACGGCTTTCCTCTTCAGCATTATTGCAAACCATTCTAAAACGATATATCATATTGAGATACTGAATGAAAAACTCTATTCTCATAAGCATCGAAGAAGAATTCATGATTTTATGAACACAAAAAAATAGGTGTCAGAAAAATAATCTGGCATAACTATATACAAGAACGTAGCGTCGAAACGTTTATAAAAGATTACCTTGCACACGATCATTAAAACCTTATTTCTTTCCAAATAACTATGAAAACCAAAGTCCATCGAACCAACTTAAACAAAACCCATTTTGCATGATACGATAACTCGGATAAGTTAAAGAGTTAACGTAAAAAAATATCCGTGACGTCCAAAATGGCTGTTTTACCAACAATGGTTTGTACTGTTTTAGTTATAATAACCAACTGAATAAATTATTCCTTCCAAAACAATCAAAAATGACTTACCTGCGCAGCTTTTGTCGATGTCGATAGAGAAAATAACCTCCAATCATAGCAAAAACGAAAATCGCAACAAATGCCGTGACACCTAAAGCAATAAACATCTTTCGTTTCTTACGCCGTTCAGTCACAGAACCATCATCCTGAAAACGAATTCCGTTGAATGCCGCAGTTGAAACTTCCGGTACGGCGTCATTTCTTTTTTGTCTATGAGAAAAATGTTCATCAGAATTCCAGTTGTAATCATCCTTATGCCAATAGTTTTCATACGAACCAGGCTGCCCTTCACCAAGGGAATTGCCGTTAATATCAATATCACGATCAAAGAAAGGCAATTCTTTCTCATCTCCATGGTGCTGATCATGTACCGTTTGCTCATCGTAATTTTGTTTAGGATCGTCAATCCTCTTATTAACGATATCAGGATCATGGTGACCAAAATGGGACTGAATAGCTTCTCCCAAAGTAGTAATTTCGCCACCTTCATTTTCTTCTCCAATTAACGGTACTTCACCTTGGGAATCGTCCTTACTATCAGTCTCAGGATCGCCACCTTCATTTTCTTCTCCAATTAACGGTACTTTACCTTG
>JAOEHV020053320.1:0-16993 GCA_025447995.2 Isaurus tuberculatus
CATCCATCCATCCACCCACCCATCCATCCATCCATCCACCCACCCATCCATCCACCCATCCATCCATCCATCTATTCGTTCATTCGTCTACTTTTCCTTCCACCCTTTTATTCACTTTTTTATACATTTATCCATTCATCCATTCATCATTTTTTTCAGTTTTTTGTTCATTATTCACTCATTGAAACAGTTAATCGGTCTTTCGTTTGGACGTTGAGGAATGACTTTGTTGCTCTTTTATCCCTGCAATGTATTTGAGCCCCAGCACAGCTCACAATAACTTAAAATCTATTCATAAATTAATTTGAAATCATTAAGGGTAATTAAAAGCACATTATACAAATTTTGAAGTAGCCACACGCAAAAAAACACACACACCTGGTTGAGACCGTTACAAAACCTTGTAAAAACCTCGCGAATGTTTCCACCTTTCTGCATAGAAATGACTCGTGTATGGTCTTCCTCATTTACCCAAACCAAGAAGTTCTTGTCTTTGTTATGCCATATACCTCGAGCATCTGGCCAGTCGCGTGCCATCCCAGCACATGTCAAGAGTGGCGACACTGGTTTATCAAACAGGAAGTGGTCATTGATGAGCTGCTCCTGCTCTTCATCAGTCATTTTGTTCAGCGGATAATACTTGCCCTCGAACTCTCCGGATAGCTTCGCCAGGGCATCTACTGTAATTTTCTCAACGCTCCGGCGCTCGGCGCGACTGCAGTGCGGTGGTAGAGAAAAGCCACGAATACTGCGACCAGTGCGAACACGTGATGACAAAACGTAATCGGAATCAAGGTCGTCACCACCCTAAAAAAAAGAAAACTAACAAGTTTTTGTTCCCATTTAAACCAGACATCTTTTTGTAGATGTGCGCGTGCAAAGATTAAATTTGACTTGGAGATATATAATTCGGACATTTTTTTCTAAAACTGCGAGTTAAAACAATTACCCTCAAGTTGTCGGGGTTCAGATCAGTGCGATGTTTGTCGGTTTTTTTGTATCCAGCATGACGAGCCATGATAATTGGATCAAACAAATCAGCAAAGTCCTCGTAACTTTCCTCGTCCCCAGCAACACATCCGACTGTCATGATGAATGGGTGACCTGGATTGTCAACTCCTGTCTGAATCGCATCATCAAATGAAAATCCATTTTTGGTGACTTTGTTGCGAAGTTTCTCGTAAATTTCCTTGGTGAGAACTTTTGCCATCCAGTTATTGTGTTGGGACAAATCTGGCATGTCATCTTCTGCAGAAAATCTGTTGTAAGCAGGTTTTGGTTCAGCCATAGTTCTTCTTTCCAAAATTACTTACAAATATCGTTGATTTAACAATAAATATCAACAAGCGTGGCTCGATTTTTCAAAATTTCGTTTTTAGATGTGAAAGGCAAATTATGATGCCATAAATATGTTTGAGCGTTAATTTAGTAATTATCATTTATTTCAATTAAAAAGATAATTAATAATTACTTCAATAACTTACATCGAACTAAACTAAGTTTTTTATTTAAACTATTAAAAAAATTAATCCAAAAAGAATTGGGCCCACATTAAAATTTTAAAAGTACCTATTTGCACCTATTTGTTGCGTATATGACTAGGCTCCAGGTTTCACTCAGTAATCCCGTTATATCGAATCCTGGGGCTGACTCACACTTTTTGTAATTCGAACTTCCCTCGGGCTCAATCAGGAACCAATCACCGACCACCTTTGAACAAGATTGTCCAATCAGATTAAAGGAAGGGTCAGGCGCCAACCGATACAAAATCGAAATTTTGATCGCGCAGGCGAATTTGTAAATTTCGCTCCCTTATGGTGATGTTGTAGTTTGTTTTTTTTATTAAATTTGAGAACATTTTTAACCGTTTTGTCCGCCAAAGTTTAGTCTCAAAATGAGCTGGGCTAAGGACGAATGGAAAGACGGTCTGAGTGCCTTTGTTTTAAACAAAGTTACTGAAATCGAGAAGCAAAATGAACGACTCGTCAAAGAGAGCAAACAGAAACAGTTCCAGCTAGAAAGTTTAGAAGCGGCCTTTCAGAAACAAAAGCGATTAACTGATGAAGCAAAAGCCCAGACTTCGGTCCAGAAAAGAGAGCTTCAAACTTTAGCTGAGTCGTGCCAAGAATTGGAGCGGAATCGGCAGAAAGCTGTTCATGAGTTGCAAACAAAAGAAGCGCTTGTAAGTTGTCTACAAGGACAGTTGAACAAAACGAAACAATGTTTGGAAAGTGAGTCCTCCAGAACAACTCAGCTCAAATCTGACTTAGAACGAGCGAAGTCTGATCATTTGGAAGATATCCGAAAATTTGAGAAACAGTCGACCGATTGTGCAAAGTTGCAAGAAGCGAATACTCACCTTCGTCGACAAGTTGAAGGTTTGTGAAAATGTTTAACCTAATAGCTATATAGACTGTTGAACTTGACTCATTCACATTTAGTGGTTCATCAGTATTCAAATTTCTAGTAGAGACAGCAACGAAAATATATCCTAAAAAATGATTTGACCTGGAATACATTTAATCAGGCCGAAGTACGTATATATGTCATTAGAGTTTAAATTTCCTGATATAAAATCGTTAATCTACTACTAAAATTCGAGTAACCCACTGTAACGTCAAACAAATTCAATTTATATTCTTTGGAATATTTTCATGTATATGTAAAGAGAGAGAGAACATTTTTTAAACGGAACACAACAATTCAATTCCCGCCATTTTTCTTTCCTGCATGTGAAACATGCCAGATGGCGATAAACAATTTTCATTAACAAGCAGAACTCTGGTTTTTTCGTTGGTGTTTATTTACTTGTTAGAAATAAAATATTAAGTGCTATGTGATTATAACGTTTTGAGAAATGCTATAGTGTACTCTTAATTTTGCTTTTAACTTTTGCAATTTTAGGAATGTCATCAGTTCGCCATACTCTCTTTTATTAGTACATAGTTTGTTGATTAACTAAGAAGCCACTAATTGTTACTGTAAAGTATTAGTTTGGTAATAATTTTTTATATTGCTTTGTGCTGCATGGAGTAAAACTAAGTTTAACAAAATTACTCTTGTCTTTCAATATACCATAAAATTCCAGTTATAAGCCTCCCACCTCTGAGCATATCAGTCCTTCCAGTTATAGGCCCATCTACTTGGAAAAAGAAAAATACATCATTAAGGCCCCCCTGGATATAAGCCCCCCCTAGCTTTCATTTTTTTTCATAATGTTAAGTACTCTCGTTGTACCATGTACTACTTCAAACACAAAATTAAGAAAGTGTGCATAACAATAACTTTATTACTATATTGTCTGGTATCTTTATATTAAGATCATGTCAGAAGAAATTTTGAATGTTTCACTGTTGATAGTCTTCATGACATCCAAAGGCATCAATGTAATGCAGGAATAAAAAGCTGTTTGTGCAGGGTTTTCATTAAGGGCTGGGCACTGGGCATATTGACCAGCTGTGAACACAACTTTGCCCGGCTGCTTTCAACATTTTAGAAAACATACATAAACCCTAGTGCTGCTACTGTCTCGTGTGTTGCTTTTTTTGTGCCTGGCGGTCATTGCTTGATGCCCTCCTGATCAAATCCTTAATGAAACCCATGTTGTCTACATGGTTTATGGAGATGATCAGTACAATGTAGTCTCATTTCTTAAAGTTAGCCAATAAAGATTGCACTTTTGTTATTTACAACAGCACTTTAAAAAGTTAGTTTACACTGTAAACTCATTTTGAAATGTTTTTTTTATTCCAGTTATAATCCCCATTTCTCTCACCCCCTCCCCACATTCTCCCATCTGATTTAAGTCCACCCAAAACCCCTTATGAGGTTGTATAAGCCCAGAGCTTATAACCAGAATTAAATTACAGTATGCAACAAAATGTTAGTGGCTGCAAGTTATTGATACTAGTTCGTGTGTGCTACCAATGCTTGTGATTATTATTTCTTTTTAATATATAGTTTAATCAAAATTCCCAGAATTAGTGAATTGCAGAGAATTTACTTGTTCAGAAAGGACCATGAGCTCATTTCAGTTTCTGTTTTTGTGCTGTTTTTAGGTCAAACAGAAAGAATCCGATGTCTTGAACATCAGCGAAAACATTCATCAACTAGTGATGATGAGTATGGTCTGACACGCCGCCATCTTAGTGGCTCTAGTCAAGATGACACTGACTCAAACATTCAGAGTCAGCTTGCTGAGCTGCAGAGAAAGTATAATGAAGAGGTTGTACACAGGCAAAATCTCGAACAGCAACTTGCAACATTGGATAGTAACAAGAGTGAGGAAGGCCAACAGGTAAGTACAATTATAATTATTGGCTGTTTATTCTTAGTAATATAATCTTAAATGAAGTTTTAGCTAGCTAAAGCCAAACCTCATAGGAGCCAAGTGGCTCAGTGGTCCAGCACTTGTTTCAGGTTGCTTTAGTTTTAATTACACCGGTAAATTGTACCGACGTTCCCCGATGGCCGTACCGGTTTTCCCCAACTCGAAAGTTCAAAATAATTCTGGGGATGTCCCCAGATCTCCCTAGATACTTGAGCATTTGGCGCTTGATGAGCTTGTACCCACTCCAGGTGTACCTGCTTTCCCACTTAGTGTACCCCACTTCTCAAGCCTTAAGAAACACACTGTTGACTTCCTTTGGTCAAGACACTAATCCATCACAGGTTTACAGCACTCGCTCATCAACATCTGAACATTATTTTACCAAACAATCTGTACTTAACGTTCAAAGTAAGGCCTCTTCGCATGTTGGCATTGAAATCTGGAATGGGATACCAACTAGATTCAAAAACTTATCCAAAAACTCTTTTAAGAAAATCATTAGGACAAAATTAATTGAAATTCTAGAAATTGAAAGCTGCTAAATACCATAATTAATAAGATGAAAAATTTAAATTCTAACTGAAGTTAACTTTGGCCTAGTTTTCCTCTTTAGATATTGTTATTGTCTAATTTTCCTTTTTTACACAGTGTCATTGTTATTGTTGTATGTAATGTTAATTTATTGTATAAAAAGAAATGCCTAATTATTTTGTGTACAGTCTGGCTTGCGGCGATTAGCTCTTCGCTATTTGCAAGGCAGCCTAGTAATAACTTTAGGTTGTGTTGTATATAATAAAAAAAACTTCAAACTTGGTTTACACATGATAATCATAAATGCCCCAGGAAATTAAAAGACAAGGGAATGGATTCTGTTATAATACTAATAGACTTAATAACCCTATAAAACTTTATAAATATACATTGGTGCTTAGTTATATTTACATGCCTGTATTTTTTTGTTTCAAAATTAACAATGTCTCATTTTTATATTTTTCTCACAGGATGTAGCAACTGGAACATTAATCAATATTTTTGACGATGTTACAGTATCAAACGGTTCCATCCCAACTGAAACTAATCCTGCTGTGGATCGGGAACTGTCAGAATTAAAGAAGCAGTTCAATGAACTAAAAGCAGCATCAGCCAAACTTGAGATCCAGCTACAAAGTAAAGACAAGGAAATTTCCAAACTGACTCAAAGTATTAAAGAGAAGGCAGCTGAATTGGAAGAGATTAAAGGATCACTAGTTCAAAATGAGAAAGGCAAAATTAAGCTTTCAGATGATTTGGCAGAAGCAACTTCAAAGCTTGACAAGGAATTGGCACAAAGGGAAGCTTTAGGTAAGCTAAAAGAATACACTAGCTGGGATGGTTCAGTCAAATCCTCCAAACATAAAAAAAAAATGAACTTGTGCTTCTTTTGAATTAAAGACTTAGTTTAAGTGATGATGCATTGCTAACAAAATACTACGTCAACTTACCATCTTTTGAAAAAAAGATACACATGAAAAGGAAAAAAAACCTATGTGAAAGAGAGTTCTTTCCTGGTCTGAATCATTGACTCATTAAGTCTAAAGCAGCAGAAAAGGATGTCGAGTTTTCTAAAATTAATTCTAATGAACTCCTATCAAATGTGTGTTATGCTCACAAGATTCTTCTTCTATTTAAACTGTTCTATGACCACTTTGATTAGGATAAACAACACTTATTGTGAATGAGTGTAGCTGTGTTTATTTGCCTAAAAAGACCCTCACCATGTGATACAGTGCTCAATTAACAGAAGTGTGACAGGTTTAAATGACAGCTTAGCTATGCCTAGAATGAATTACATAACTATGTGCAGCACTAGAATCACCAAGTACCACTTATCTCAATCGTTGACAAATCAAATGTCACGCAGATTTCTTACACATGTTTGATATTTGGGTCACTCATTTTGAAGTTTGCTTTTTGAAATAAAAATAATTTTTTTGTATGTTGTCTTATATTTTTTAAGTTTGATAGCCATAGGAACCTTCATTTTTAAACAGTTGTGTTAAAATGTTTTACAGAGCACAAGGTCAGGCAGTTAAGTCAGGAGATGGAATGTCAGAGGCATAATGCTGAGGCTGTCAAACAGGGCTTGGAAGAGAAGATGAAAGAAAAAGACAGACAGTACAGGTATTTTGTTTATTAATAATATCATTACAAAAAACCAAATATATATATATTTATTTAACTTTAACTCCAGGTAACTTTTAGTACTTTTGTGTAATTTTTCTAAATTTTTGCTGTTCTTTTTTTGTTCTAGCTATTTTTTTTGGTCAGTATTTGATTATTTTGTTCACAGTGGCAAGTTTTTGCTAGATTTTGAAAAAGCTTGTAGCACTGTTAGGCAATATAGTTGGCGCAGTTGGTAAGATCTATGCCTTCCAACCACAATGTCCCAGGTTTGATTCCTCAGTTCTACTGAAATTGTCCCAGAACATTTGTGTGACCTTCTTTTCCGCCAAAGCTTATTCAGCTTTCCATCCTTACGAGATCGGTTAATGAGTGCCAGCTTTGGCTGGAAGCTAACCTGCGATGGATCAGTGTGAGAGACTTGTTGTTTGTTCAAAGCATTCAGCTTAACCAATTATATGGCTTTAAAACTGTTTTGTGAATATATTCTGAGATAATTTACCTTGAAAACCAGATAACTGATAAATAAAACCCTGAATTTTTGAAGATCTAAAGATGTACAAATCCTGTTTATACTCTTTATGAGTTTTATTTCATGAGTAAAATATTTTTTAATTTAATTTATAACAAAAACTAATAAATGGTTTATTGTCTGTTTGCTGGACAGGGAGGAGCTTTCATCCCAAAACCAGTCTCTGATTGCACTGGAGAGTCATTTCAATGAACAGAAGAGTAAACATGATCATGAAAAACGTTGTTTGGAGGCAGCCCAGAGGGAATGCCAAGCCGAGCTAGACAGAACAATACATGCGTCTCAGAAACAGCAGCAACAGCTTGATGATGCTAAACACGAAATTCAGAGCAAAGACCAAGCTATCAAAATGCAGGAACAAACAATCTCCGACTTGAATCTAAGAGTGAAGTCCCTCCAGCAGGAGAAGAACCAAATAATGACTGAAATAGACAGGGAGATATCTGCCAAAAATAAGTTGCAAGACCAACTTAATTCCAAGGAAAGCGAACTTCAGAGAAAAGAGAGTTGCATTAAGACAGCACAAGAAAAGTTGACAGAAAAGGATTTACAAGAAGATAAGCTTAGAAGACAAGCACAGTGTGATATGGAAAACTTACAATCGACAAAAACCAAGCTTGAGACTTCCTTAGCTGAAATGAAAAAGCAGTTTGAAGGAGTTTCTTGCAATCTGGAGAAAAAAGAGAATGACATTATGGCTTTGAAGGAAAAGTTGGACGCTTCAGAAAATGAAATAAACAAGTTAAACAAAGAAATTTCTGATAATCGCCAGTCAGCAAAACAGAGGGAAGAAGAGATTTCACGTTTTCAACGAGAATTAAAAGAAGCTGTGCAAAAGACAAAAGCTAAAACGGATGAACTGAACGAGTCTTTGAAAAGTAAACGGGAGTTGGAGCAGAAATATGAAACCAATATACAGCAGTTGAACACAGCTAAGTCGAACTGTGAGTCTTTGGAAAAATCTTTAACTGATCTTAAAGCACAGCAAGGGAACACACTATTAATGGTCGAAACAAAAGATAGAAAAATAGAAGAGGTAAAGCAAGCTCTAGAGCAAGCCGAGCAATTAACTAAAAATCGTTCTTCAGTTCTTGATAATCAAGTGGCAGAGTTAGAGAGAAAGATTCAACAAGAGCAACAGAAATATAGCAGTCTTCACCAAGAATTAGAGCAAAGTAAAGGAGAGTTGTCAAACTACAAAAAAGTAGAAAGTGAACTTAAGTTAAGGCTTGACGAATCTTCTTCTTTCATCAAGGAGAAAGAAAACGAACTTTTAAATAAATCCAAGGAATTAGAGGAAAGTAAAAAGGCAGTAAGAAGTGACATAAAGCTTTTGGAGGACAAATGCCAAAGCTTAAAGAAAGAAAAAGAACAAGAAAGAAACGAGAATATGAGATTGCTGCAGCAAAAAGCTGATGAATTTGAAACTGTGACAAGTAAACTTGAAATAACTTTAGCTGAACTTTCAAAATCAAAAGAGAACAGTGTTCATCTGGAAAATCTTATTGCTAGTAAAGAAACTGAGCGACAAAAACTTGAAGCTGCTTATAAGGAACTATGTACTAAAAGTCAAGACAAAGAAAAAAGAATAAATGATGAATGTGAAGAGCTTAAAAGGGAAAAAGCATCATTGCTGGAGAAAGAAAGAAATGCTCAATCTATAATTGAATCAATAAAACGTGACACAAAGTCTCTTCAGGTCGACTACAAGAAAATTTGTGATCTCGCGGATCAGAAGGCGGCAGAATACAAATCAGTTTTGGAAAGTCTTGAAGTGGCACAGAAATATTCAGAAGGATTAGACAGTCGAGTAAAGCATGCAGAAGCTGAATTGGTTGAGATGCAAAAAGCTGTTAAAGAGTTAACCATTCAAAACAATGAATTAGAAAATCAATTGGATCAAAAGACAGGCGAGTTGAATTCTCGAAACGAAGAGGTATTAAAAACAAAACACGATCTTGAAAACAAGCTTTGCGCACTAGAAGAAGCCATGTCCGCCCTCAGCACTAAACTTACGCTTACAAATGGCGAAATGGCGGCAAAGGAAAAGGAAGTAGAAACTCTTCTAGCTAGAGAGTCTGCACAAAAGAAAGAACTTGAAGAACTTCAACTATCAGTTAAAAATCTTAATGAGAATAATGAAAACTCTGTAGAATTGGCTACTCGCAAAGAGAAAGAAGCTAATGAATTGTTTGAAGAGCTTAAAGTAACTCAGAAAAATGCTTCAGAGCTACAAGAGCAAGTACTGCATCTGGAAAAGATGATAAATCTCAGAGAGTCTGAAAACCAACAACTAATGGCAGAAAAAGAAAACGCGTTTACTAAAATCCAGTCTAAAGAACAAGAAATTGCTAGTTACGTTCTTGAAATGCAAAACCTACAAAAAGATTGTGACAAAGAATTGGGCGAGTTAAGAGAAATTTCAAGCGACTTGGAGAGAACAAACCAAAACATGCAAGAAAAATGTCAACATCTGGAGGTTTTGGTTAAAGGCAAAGAGGGTGAACTTCAAGCGTTAGTTAAAGAACTAAAAATTAAAGAAGATCAATTTGTTGAAACGAGTGAAATCCTCCAGGCAAAAGAGTCAGAAGTCAGTAGCATTGTTGCCAACTTGTCAAGCTACAAGTTAAAGTGTGAAGAGCTTTCGCATTGTAATTCTTCAAGTAAATGTGAAATTGAAGCGAAGTCTCAAGCAATTGCCAAACTTCAGGGTGCTTTGGAGAAAAAGTCAAAGGATGCCGAATTAGAAGTGCAGGATCTAAAAAATATGTTGTCCAGTTTACATGAAAAGTTTGAACAGCTGTCGCAGTCCATGGCGAGTAAAGAATTATCTTTCAAGGAACTAAATGACTGTACCGAAGCAAAGGACAAAGAAGTAATGCAGCTGAAAAACCTATGCGAGGAAAAGAATACGGCTCAACTAAACTTAGAAAAGAAACTGGGAGAAGTTCAAAATCAGTTCGAGGTGCTCAAGGAAAATTATGATATAAAACAGCGTGAACTCGATAGCACTTTGAAAACATTAACAGAAGTAGAAGAGAAGCTGGACAATAGTACATCTCAATTTGAATCTAAAAACGCGGAGATGAACGGAAAACTTTCTTCAGCAGACGAAAAACTTGAACAGGTAACAAAAGCACTTGAAGCAAAACAACAACAACTTGAAGAAGTTTTATTGCAAAACAAAGATATCTGTGATGAGATGAAAGACCTTCAAGCTAAATACGATGAACTGGAGGCTTTGGGAAGAACTCTAAAAGGTGAGAAAGAATCCTTGATTAATAATATCCATCAAAGTAGCTGTATCTTGGAAAGCAAGGAAGCTGAAATAAAAGCTTTAGAAGAAAACTTGGAGTTTGTTAAGAAGAAAAGTAGCGACGCTTTTAACGAGAAGGCTATTGATGTCGAAAACCTACAGGTAGAATTAGACGACCTGAAACCAAAGCTTGAAACAGCCGACGCCTTGTTAAAAAGGAAAGAAGAGGAGATCGAGAAGTTATCAGACAACTTGGCTTCATTAAAGGAAGAGAAGGAAACCTTGTTGATATCAGAACAACAATCTCAAACTTTAGTAGATACTTTGAAACACGACCAGAGATCTAACTTAGATAAAATCGAACAACTATCTAATTTGTTGGAATCTAAAAAGACTGAACTTTCAAATGTTTTAATTACGATAGAAGACCTGAAATCTACTGGTGCAAGTAGTGCAGAGAGCTCCATTGCTAAAAACACTGAATTGGAAGAGCAACTGACGTTTATGAAAGAAAAACAGGAGAAAACCGCGGAACTACTCCACAGAAAAGAGAGCGAACTTAGTATTCTAAAGGAAAAGCTTGTTGAGCTAGAAGAAGAGACCGGTAAATTGGCTGCCCAGAAGGAACTGATGGAGATGGATTTCGAGGATAAGGATGAGTTGATTCAGTCGCTGCAGAATCAAAATGAACAACTTGACTCTGTTGTTAAAGAACAGAAGGAGAAACTTGCAGACAAAGAAGAAGACTCCAAAACCTTGGAAAAAGAGATAAGTAGCCTTCAAACCAATATGAAAATGTCTTGTGCCGAAATTGAACAAAAGGAAAATCAAGTCACCGAACTAAGTAATACAATACAGAACCTTGAGGTTCAGTTACGCAAAAACTCGGACACGTTGGAATCATTTCGTGAGGAGGCAAAACAATTAGAAACTCAGAACAGAACACTTTCAGAGAAGTGCGAAACTCAAACTGAAGAACTTAGTCAGTTAAGGGATACTTCTGCAACTGAATGTGAGCAATTACAAGGTTTAGTTCAAGGGCTAAAGGTTAAACTTGAGCAAAAAGAGAAAGAGTTTGAAAACCAGATTAAAGAAATGTGTAATCTACAGTCAGAATTCGAAGCCACGAAACTCGAAGTAGAACATAGAGAAGGTCTTGTCAGGGATCTCGAAGACAAGACTAAAAATCTAGAAATGCAAGTGAAAAGTAGTTCAGAAACCATTACAAGCCTTAAATCAAATGAAGAACATATGATGGTTCAAAATCAGACTCTATCCGGTGCTCTCGAAGTGAAAGAAATTGAGCTTAAAAACCTGAAGGATGTCTCGCAGAACTCAAGTGAGCAAAACGAGTTAATAATTCTAGACCTCAAGAAAAGCTTGTCTGAAACCGAGGGACTGCGTTCAACTGCTTCAGCAGAAAATGATAATCTTAAATCTCAGTTAAGCTCTACCCAAATGGAACTGGAAGATCGAGATAAGCAAGTAGTTGAACTAACAGAGAAAGTAGAAAACATGAAAGAGCAACTAAAAAAGAGTGTTGAATCTTGTAATGAATTCAAGGAAAACTTAGATCATCTTGAATCCCAAAATCAGGAATTAGCAGACTCTTTACAGGTTAAAGTCAGAGAGTTTGAACAAATGGAAAATGACGTGACGACAATAAGGGATAAAGCAGATAGTTACGCCAGAGAACTTGAAGCAAAGTACGAAGAACGAGGAAACGAAAAAGATCAACAAGTTAAAGAACTTTCACTCAAGTTAGAGGAGTACGAGCGTAGTCTAAAGTCCGCTCTTGATCGAGTGGAAGAGCTTCGTGCTACCAAATCTGAACAGTATGATAACATGGTGCATGCAGAAAAGGAGTTTTCTAAAGCGAGAAATGAATTAGAAAACGAGATCAAGAGTAGTAAGAGTCAGGTTAGAGAATTGGAAGAAAAACTGGAAAGAAATGTCATGCAAAACGAGCAACTGAGTACAGAAAACGACAGTCTGCAGCTGGCCCTTCGAAAAACGCAAGAAAAAGCTTCGGCGTTAAGACAAGAACTTGAGGTATTTACAACAATAAATAAAGAAAGACAAGCAGAGCTTTCCAATGAACTTAAAAGTGTCCAATCAGAGTTTGAGAAAGCAAAACTTGCTAAGTTGGAAACGGAAGAAATGCTTGCTCATACTAAAAGTACCGTGGTTACTTTACAAGAAAAATATGAAACTAGTGCTTTGAAGATTAGCGAGTTAGAATGCTTACATGAGAGAGTAAAAGAACTTGAAGAAGTTTGTTTTAGATACAACAAAGAAATTAGAGAGTTAGAAAATAAAAGTTCGGACCTTTTGTCAAAGCTTGAAGCTTCAAAAGAAAAAAATGTTTACCTTGAAGATCAACTGAAGTCTCATCAAACAACGGCAGAATGTAGCACTGTCAGGCACAAGGAAGAAATCGATACATATGAAATGAAAATCCAACAACTCAACGAAACCAATGTCAATCTGCAAGAAAAGCTCGCAAAAGCTCTTGAAAGTGGTGAAATAAGTAACTCCAAGTACGAAAAACAATTAGAAGAACTTTTATCTGAAAGGAACAGACTGACCAATGTTCTTGATGAGAAAAAGTCGCTTTTGGAAATTCTGGAACAAGAAAGTCTGGCTACGAGTGAGATAAAGCATGGTGTTACAGCCAAAGTTGACGCCCTCAACGAGAAAGTGGATAAGCTTGAGGCAGCTCTTCAAGATGCAGAAATATGTAAGAAGGAACTAAGCTGTTCTCTCGAGAGTACTCAGTCCGAGTTACAAATTGTGCGTGATGAGCTAATCGGCAAGTCTGCAAAGGTTGATGGTCGTGAAAAACAGGTGAGTACAAAACAGTCCCATAACAAAAGGCTCTAAACTAAGTCAATTAACAATAAACAATCAATTCACAGCTTCGAAGAAAACGTGTCAAAGATTTTTTTTTATTATTCATTAAAAGTGTTTTAAAAACTAATGTGATAATACAAGCTAAATTTCTAAAGCGATTACTGAGTGATTCGGGTTTCTTCGTTTCAACTAGTTGCCAATCTATCAACAATGAGACTTCACGTCTGATTTTCCTAAAAGCACGCTCCAAAAACCTTTGAAGTTACCTTTTTTTTCTGAGAAGAAAAGTGAAGTGCGTCAGCGAGTTGGGAGAAGAAGTAATTTAGACAACTCCTGATCGAAATCAGTTATTTACGTGGTAATAGGAGCTGAAGTTTCGAGCGTTAATACTTGTCAGGGCCAACGCGTGAAAAAAAAAAATTGTTTTTCACCGACCAACATTTTCTTTCCTTTGCTAGGTTAATGATCTTCAATCCCGAGTCCAACAGTTACAAACGGAGGTCAGAGATCTTGAATCAGAAATATCTGGCAGCAAAGCAGCCTTCGTCGAAAAGGAAAATGAAGTAGCCATAATAAACAACGAAAAGAACGAACTAGAGGTCTCTTTGCGAGAAGCAGAGGAGAGGATAACAGCCCTGAAAGAAAATCTCGAGTCATTACAGAAGGAGAACAGTGAAATGCTAATGAGCATGCAATGTCAGGTTGAGAACACTGAGTCAGAACTTGAAAGAATAACTGCAGAGAAGCAAGAATTGGAAACGAAATTAGATCAGACTAAAGAACAAATGGATAACTTACAAGAGAAAGGTCGATTAAATACTGTAGGGATGAGCGAACTGCAAACTTTACAGGAAAAGGTGAAAGAACTAAATGAAAACTCTAGTATGTACACCAGTAATATCAAAGAATTAGAGCATACCAAACTTGAATTATTGTCTAAACTGGAAGAAGCTAATAAACAAATATTGGATCTTGAAGAACAGGTTAAATCGACTGAATCTGCTATGGAGTATTGCACTGTAAAATACCAGGATGAATTCGGTGCTTTTGAAAAGAAAATTGATTCTCTTGAAAAAGCTAATACTGAAATTACTGAAAAGCTAGCAAAAGCCCTTGAAAGTGGTGAATTGAGCAGCACGGAGTTTAAGAATAAACTGGAAGACCTAATTGACGAAAACAAAAAGCTAAACGCCATACTTGATGAGAAAAAGTTAGAGGTGACAACTTTGGCAAAGAAAACTGAAGATGAATCTGGCGTGAGGTCCGAACTCGCCGAGAAAGTTGTTGTCCTTTCTGAGAGAATACAGACGCTCGAATTGAACACTGTCGAAGCGGAAACTCAAAATATAGAATTAACTGCCACCTTAGAGAGTGTAAAAGAAGAACTAAACTCTGTGAAAGAAGAACGAACACACAAAATGGACGAGAAAGAAGAACAGGTGAGAAAAGCGGCTTTTACTACGTCTAGAGGAGACAGAAATTTAAACCAATCACATGAAAGATAGTTTTCCCCAATCTTGTTGTTAACCACGCATTCACAAGTTTGTTTAATCAATGTTTTCGTCAATGTTGGCCTCCAAAAAAGAAAAAAATTCGTCAGTTATACAAGTTTTTGATATTTTATCTAAAAAATATTTGTTAATAAACGGGAGTGAGTAAAACCTAAAGGTTTAGAATGATTTTGGTTGGTCAGGTTTTTTTAAACTATTAAGGCGACAAGCAATTTTTGTAACCATAAAGTTTCTCGTTAAATTTTGTTCGCTAAGAAAAATTCATACGCTTCCATTGACCTTATAGAATATAGACATATTATGGACGCCCTAAGTACTGAGTTTTTTTATTTTGCTTATAGGTACGTGATTTACAATCTAAAGTAGATATCCTCCAATACAGAATAAAAGAATTTACTCTTGAAAAGGACAGATGGGTAGCAGAACGCGAAGAGTTGGATAACGAGGTCAAGTCTTTGAAAGAGGTATGGCTCACCATGAACGTTTTTCGAATCTCACTGATTTTTTTCGGTTTAAAACCTGAGGCAGAAAAAACTGACAAACTTACGCTCTGGGTTTAATTGAAACAAATTGAAAAAATTAGAAGTCTTTTATCTCTGCGGATGTTCTAAGGTAAATATAGCTTGTATAACTTCCTCCCATTTAGCCATCGGAACACCCAAAATGAAAAATTTAGTTACTCGTGACCTGTGTAATAAATATTTCTATCTTTTATATAAAAAAAATCGCGATTTTTTGAGTTCCCCTCTGAAAGTTTGTGTGTATGTCTTTAAATTTTGTAAGGTCCATGTTGTTTTATATTTCTTTTTACTAATCTTTGTGGATAAAACAGATTGTTTAAATCAAGTTTTTTTTTTTAATTTCTAGTCAAAAATAACTCTAGAATCCCAACGAGATCTTACTTCACGTGATGTGGAAATTGTGAAACAGATGACCTACGAAAAAGATAAAAAAATCGAATCACTTGAAACTGAAAATGCCGCTTTGAGTGAATACATTAGCTCGGAAAAGATGCGCATAGATGATTTACAGAAGGAGCTTGAATCTGTCTCGGAAGATTGTTCAAAATTTAAAGACGAAAAAGATTCTCTGCGGAGGAATATAGAAGGGAAAAGCGAAGTCCTAAATAATTTACAAAAGGATCTGGATGAGAAGTCAGAGGACTTTGAAGCATTAAAAACCGAATCCATAAAGATTGCAAAACAACTTGATTCACTCATCGAGGAACACAGTCATTGTGGACAGCGTTTGGCATCTGACAACCAACTTCGCGATATGGAACAACAGATAATGCAGTTGGAACACTGTCTATCAATGGAGAAATCTTCGAAGGAAGCTGTTATGGAAGAAATTGAAGCAAGAGAACAAGAATGGGAGGAAGAAAAAAGGAAATTGTTGTCTTCAAGAGGGGAAAGTCCCTCGTCAAACGACGATAACCAAGCCGAGGTTTTTTCATTGAAAAAGCAGCTGGAGGATTTGAGGATCAAAGTTAAAGGAAAAGACAGCGAACTGGACAAACTAGTTAAGGCTAAGGATTTTTATGCTGAAAAGTGCCGACAATTAGATTCGAGGATGCAAGAAAAGATGAAAAGCTTAGAGCAGCACTGCGAAGACCTTAAATACAAAATAAAAGAGAAAGAAGAGGAAATTTTTGTCTTTGCAGAAACTGTTAAACAGAAAGAAGCGGAACTTGGTAGTCTCGAGCGAAAGTGCGAGGGAGCAAAAGAGATGGAGCTGGAACTACGTCATCATTTAGGCGAGATTACTCAGCAGCTGGAAAACGTTAAAGAGACCAGCATTGACGACAGTGATAAAGTTCAGCGGTTAAACAGAGAATTGGAAGAGGTAACGAAAAAGTATAAAGAAACCAAGTTGTCCCTGGCCGACTCAAATGAAAAGGTAGGGATGTAATTAACAAACCTAACATTTTGCTGAGACTTTTCTATTTTTCTGGACCGAGTGTCGAGAGTTTTTGAAAGTTTTAATAATTCTTTAGCCCAATAGATTCCTAAAAACAGGAAAATGTTTCTTCAGTGTTGAAAAAGGTAAAATTGAGAATGTTTAAAACAATCATCAGAAGTATCTTTGGGAAAATATAGCTCATTTTATTAAAGTCTTACTTTTGCTACTATGCATAGCAACTGAGGGTGTTTTCGAGCGAGTTCATTGAGTGATTATAAATGACTTAAATACAAACTAGAGCCATGGGGTGGCTTTACCGTGCCGGCTGTTGGTCATCGTTCTGACATACGTAATTCTTCAAGCCCCACCCCCCCCCCTCCCCCGCTTTCCGTGTCTAGTCCCCCCTGACATTACGCATCATAGTTGTACGTAATAAAGAAATGACATTG
>JAOEHV020053429.1:0-10082 GCA_025447995.2 Isaurus tuberculatus
CGCTTTGGTATTTTTTAGGGTATTTTTTCACATTTCCCGACGAGCATCCCTATCCTTTTTACCCCGAAGTACCCCCCTCCCCCGGGCTTTTCATGCATCAATTGATACTGATACTCAGTAAGCGTCGCATTGCTTTTCTGGTATCATTTGGCATCAATGGCAGTCAAAAATTGTTTCTGATGGGTCAATATACAATATTAAATTCAATACTAAGTAAGGTATGATTGTTGAAATTATGACTGAGAGAACTAACTAGACAAAATTATGTCACCGTATTAAAAAAATTGAATACAAAAAGTTGTCTGCCCACACGAATACAACAAAGTTGCGTTTTCAAATTGTTCCACTCTTGAGAGCGTTTTCAAAAAGTTCATTTCGGTGAAACTTTTTTATGCGGATTTCCACCATTGTAGTGAGGACTAAAGGCTAGCAAACGTTCAAATACCTCGTAAGTGTTTTTAAACTGGATCAAATTGTGAAAGAATAGCTGTTCTGTACGTCTGTGGTATGTGAAGGAGCGACCAGTTGTTCGAAATGTGTCGTATGTATATTACATTGATAAGAGATTCCATCGGGTCCGATGAGCGAGTTGCTTGACGATCAACAGAAGTAATTCCCAGTCCGAGAGGTCTGGGGGCAAATGCTTGGAAATCAGTATTCAAGATCAGCCCATCCCACTGTAGTTGCCTCGGTAGCTCAGTGGTAGAGCACCAGTCATGAAATCGGTGAGTCGTGGGTTCGATTCCCGCTCGGGGCATCTGATTTTTTCCAGCATTTGTTCTGTTATTATTTCTTAGACACATCAGAGTTTCTCTCTCTGACGATGAACCAGTTGTTCGAAATGTGTCGTATGTATATTACTGTCTCTCATGTTTGATATGTATTACGTGAAGTACGTCGGCAAGTAAGTGATACACGTGACTTTATGCACTTACGGCAGTGATTTATCATTCCAACGTAGTGTTGATAAAATCACGTTAATTGTTTAATCATCGCTGTTAGTATAGAGTGAACGTAATAGAACAGGATGGAAGACCTCGACGTCAGTGTTGAAGATGTAGCTGAAGATAGTGTCGAGTGGCGTTTGTTAGTCATGCCATGTGGCACATAAGCCCTCGACTAACAAACGTCACTTGACTCTATCTTCTGCACTGACATCCAGGTCTTCCATCCTGCTCTATTACGTTCTTTCTCGACAGTCCGTCGCCAAGTTGTCTTTGGTCGGCCCCTCTTTCTCCTTCCTTCTGGAGTCCACATCAACGATGTTCCACATATTAAGGATTTGCCTAGTTGGTAAGGTGCTAGTCTGCTGTGTGGGAGGCCGTGGTTCGATTCCCGGCCGGACCAACACTTAGGGTCTTAAAATAATTAAGGAGAAGGTGCTGCCTTTGCTCTAACATCTGTAAATGGTTAGACTTTCGCGTCTTCTCGGATAAGGACGTTAAACCGTAGGCCCTCGGATGCCAAATAATGTGACAATCGGTTAAGGTGTTTTATAAAGAAGTAATGAGAATGCGATTTCTTAGTCCAAGGAATAGATTAGCCTTGGTGTGACAAACATGGCATCAAAACCAAAATACAGCTCTCACCAGCTGGTGTAGCAAAATATACAAAAAGAAGTTTGGAATAAGTTCTAGTTCTCATTGCATTTTCATTTCTCCCCTCGGATCACTCCGCGGCCAGGTTACACGAGCAAAGCTCGGTCGCTTATGCAAAACACTGAGGACCAAACACTGAACAGTCAGATTCTTAACGCAAGTCGCAACAAAATGAAAGATTTTTCAAAGCCAAACATTCAATACCTGTGGTTAAGCTGCGGGATAATGTCTCGTTTAACAACTACACAGTAAATCAGTAAGAACGGAGGATAGAAAGGGTCTGAAGTAATCAAGATATGGGAAATCAGTTGTCTGGAATTGCACCTTCTCAGATACTAAGTGTTGATCATTATTTCAGCGATCTTTCTGATTTTGAGTTCGACCACAGGTAACTTACATTTATCTTCTTTTTTAAAAGGAGTATTTTCGTAAGCGTTTTAACTGGTGTGTTAATATGAGCTATTTTTACCTTATCGATTAATTTGTTTGAGAAAAGTGGTCATACTGTTAGTTCCTGAAGAGTATCATTGTAGATTCCCTTACATGTTTGTAATGTCCTTGTGCTCTCCCTTTTTTGTTTCTTTGTGTGAAATGATTATTTATAAGTTATTTTAATTATGTAGTTTTTGAAGTCATTGAAGTAATTCAGTGTAAACGTAACAATGGCCGTATTTACTTATAAAGACGAATTATTCGTCTGTATAAATACAGAGACGAACTAAACAGACCCACTTTAGTTCGTATGTCTAAACAGACAAATTATTTGTCTTAGACGAAAAATTCGTCTGTGTAAATACGAGACGCACTAAACAGACGAACTAAGTGTCTCCCGTTTTTATTCAGGCCAGTCGAATAATTGTCTGAGACAAATGATTTGTCTTTCTGGATAAATACGGCCAATGGCTTGGAGTTTTGATCGAATATTGCTTGAAGTAAATACAGGTAGCAATATTTATCAGGCCTACCAACCTCTGAAATCCCAAAACCTTGAGGTTTCAAAAACTTACTTGAAAAAACCTTTAGATTTAGGTCTCAAACCTGTAGATTTATAAAAATGTTCGAAAGCAAAGACAATCCAGCACAAGCAATACTTCAATTGTTCAAATTGTTATCATGAACATGTGAAACAATGCTGTATATCAATTAAATTAAGCTTACATGAAGTACAGAATCTCCTATAGTTTATATAAAATTAAATGCAAAACACAAAGTACCTACCTACAGTACAATGTTTATTGTTGTTTAAGGCATCTTGCTGCACTCAAAACAAGACGAAAACGGTGATAAAATAACACAAAAATTTGATTTTGGATCTAGTTTATCAAGATTGTCATTCATTGTGAGAAATCATGAGATTTAGATGTTAAACTGTGAGACCCTGAGATGAGACCTGAAACTGTGAGTCTCACGGTCAAACCGTGAGAGTTGGAAGGTCTGACTTATTAATAAAACTTTTAAAATATATCGTTTTTTTGACTACACCAACTACACAGTTTTAGATATTATAATACAAAAAAAAACTAAATGTGCGAAAAAAAAACAAAAACAAAATTAATGATTTATGTGAAAACTGAATTAAGAAAAGTTTGAAATACACAGAGAACATATGGCACTAATGCTTTTTTGCTCAGCCCACCCCTATTAAATTTTAATTATTACACATTTAGAAGAGATATCCATGCAATAAAGCCATGAAGAAAAACCATATCAGTCTCACACATTTCGATGCAATCTCACGCTCTCATGCTGACACAAGCATTTCTCACACATCTGCATTCTTCTGGTAGATAACTCTACTTTTAAGCTTTCAGAAGTGCTTATGAAATCTGAATTTGTTCCTTAAGTGATGCTAAATAAACTTTGAACAATGTACTATCTGTTTGTGAGTGACCAGTTTTCTTGTTTTTTCAGGACTTTCACTTATTATTATAATTTTATGACGTAATGGCTGATATTATGTTAGCCTACATAGGGGTATAAATATGCTAATTATTTCCAAGTTTCTTTATAGAAAACTGCCTTTCTGAGTGCCTTAATAGGATGCTTAAATGTGAATCTTTTAAGTTATTGGAGAAATTGGTGCATTTCCAGCAATTTGAGAAGTGTAAATTTTAAAAATTAATTACGGGGGACCATGCCCCCTAACCCCCCTAGCATTTGTTGATGACTCCCAAAAGCATCTCACTCTTTGCAAATTTAAAGACTTGAGAGCTCTATAACACAGTCATTTAAATGATAACAAATGTGTTATGGGTGCATTGATCATTTAATTGAATTGTACAGTCAATTTTCATAAGTTCAATTTCCATCTGGAGATCAGATTTTACCTAAGTTCTTTGCATCCACCTAAGTTTAGATAATTATTATGTTTTGTATATACAATATTATTTTGATTGTAGTTATAAATTAAAGCAAATATGTAAAACTGCTTTTAAAAACAATTAACCCCACCCATAAAAATTAATAAAGGAACTTGTAAATGAGATAAGATTTGTTAATGTCCAATCATTTTTCATATTTTTTACTGTATTTCATTATTAATTTTATATTGGATTAACTTCTTACATGTAAGTGTATTCTGGCTTCTTAATTGCTCAAAAACTGTAATTTATTATTATTATTATTATATACTACTTATTAACCAAGAGTGAGGTCATTACAGGGAAATCTCAGACCAAGGCCTTGTTGTATTGACTGAGTGATAGCGAGGTCATTACAACAAGACAGAGGTCTGAGATTTCCCTGTAATGTCGGAATGGATGAGGTAATTAAGTTATTTATTATATGGCCTTCAGTCTGTTTTCAGAAGAAAACAAAAAAAAACACCTGAAGTTAATTTCCATATCCACTTGCGCATGCACTCATTTCGAACACTGTTCACTCAACCAAATCGACAGTCGTAACGAAAAACAGGCAAAAATGAAAAAAAAAAATTAAAAAGCAAAATTCCATAATGACTGGTTGTTATGAAGGGTCACTTCCAGCAGCCAATCAGATTACAGGAAACTGTCTTAGCCATATAATAAAGAAAAGTTACAGTATGATGTGTGGTATCGTCAGCCACACATCATACTGTAACTTTTCTTTATATTATTTATGCTGATTGTATATTTGTTGTCATTTATTATTTGACAGCTTAGGCAGCACAAGGTTCTTCAAGGTCGCCAGAGCAAAGTACAAGTAAGCTGAATCATTTTACAAAGGCCAAATTGAAAAGGGAACAAATTAAACTTCTTTAGAGATTGAATAAATAATAAAATATGTGACTGTCCATGTGAAAACCTGAGTGTATAAATGAACTGGAAACATGGACGTGTTTAAACACGTTCGAACATGTTTGCTAAAAAATGCATTCGTTGAACGCATTCAAATGCAGGCTTGCATTTACCCCAACATTTTTTCGAATGCAGCTGTGTTTTTCTGTAAACGACCTTTGTTTTGAGCAAATTTAAAATCAAACAAAGTTTTGATTTGCAGTAATGAATGTTTGATTTGTGTTAGCAATCATTCATTCCATGTAAACTAGCATTCGATCCATGCCAGCAAATATTCATTGTGTGTCAACCAACATCTTTCTGTGAAAACAAGTGTTTTTTGTGAACTTACATTCCATCTTAATGTTTAAAAAAGAACCTTTGATATTTTTTATAAATCCAAGTTTTAGAACAGAAAATCTCAAAATCGGATTGAAAATTAATTTTTATCAATGTACATTTCAAAAGGCGTCCACGTGGCACAACTGAGCCTGAACTTAACGTATTATTTCTATTATTATTGGCTTGAAAAAACACAGAATCTATTACAAAAGCAATTTAATTTTTTGGTGTTCATAACATGAAGAAAATAGTATAGAAATGGCACAAAAATAAAACTTGCTTCAAAACAAACACATTTAGTTATAACCAATCAGCATGCGATGTTTTCCACACTCAGCCAATCGTGAGAGCAGAGTCAGATGACCGTGTGACTTATTTTCATACTCATTCAGTGTTGATAAAGAGATATAACGAAGGTAAAACTTGTCATCAGTCAGCAAGTGCATGACTTAAAAAGCTATTCAAGTGTTAAAAAGCTAGAAACACCAAAACCATGATTTTCTAGATCCATTTATACAAAAATTGAAAACAAATACATGATATCAAAAAACTTCGGTTCGCAAAAATGTAATTTTAGATTTGCAAGTTCCGTAAATCGGCTTGCAAATTGTGAATTGTGATGTGCTATTGGAACCCTGTAAGGTCGGTTGGATTTATCTTTGTGTTGTTTTTGTTCATGCTGCAAGTTTGCAACATGTTTCTTGTTCGTTATTAATTATGCATTTTTGGTATGTTCAATAGAACGTGATTAGCATGACCAAAGCAAGCAAGGTTTGTATTGGCGTTCTCACGATGATGTGTAAACAGTAAACTCAAAGATGACATAGAAACTGTTGTTAAGAACAGTCAGCAAAAAAGGCATAAAGTCTGTTTTTCACCCAGTAAGGCAAGGCCGGCGGGGTGGGCAGCTGCTCTCCCAGTTCTCAAACTACATTATAAGTACAGTGGAACCCCGCCATACGACCACCCCGTTAATACGACCACCCCTTTATTACAACTACTTTTTTGTGGCCCGAACAAAACAAAAGCCCACGTTCCCTTAATTAAAAACCCCGTTAATACGACCACCCCGTTAATATGACCACCCCATTAATACGACCAAATTTCCATGGCCCGAAGGTGGTCTTATTAATGGGGTTTCACTGTACAATTCTAAGTACAATGGACTTCTATTAGAATTTCCATATTAAATATTTTCAAAATACCCCTAGAATACGCAGAATTGGCATTTCAGAGAGCGTAGTTTGCCAAAATTTCCCAGGGAAGCATGCCCCCGGATCCCCCTGGAGACTTGTGCCTTTGGCACTCGCTAAAATCTCCTCTGCCCCCCAATCATCATGAGGTTCTGCTAGCCCTGTAAGGTAAGAATATGTATGTTTGTTGTGCAAGAAAAACAGTCGCCTTATTTGTATGGTTTCATGATTAGTTTGATCAGCTGAATAAGAAAATAATTTATATTTCAAGTCTGTTATAAAACAAGTATGACGTTTGAATGGATTGCAGGATAAATTTTTTGTTCAAGTGATAAAACACATAAAATCCAGTAGTAGCTAATCTAAGTTTACTGCATTCAATGCCAAGTTTTGATTTGAAATTACTACAGTCATTTTATGTTTTGATCTGAGTTAATAACTCTTAGGTTTTTCACCAAACAAGAGCTTTTTGTTTACGTACAATAAACCAGAAACTGAAACTTTTCTTTTGGTTACATTTGAAACATTATTATTGAAGCATAAACATGAATTTCCCACAACTTTGTTTCTTTTATTCTAGTAAATCGTTCGATTTAAACAAAGTGCTGTGTGTTTAACTTCTTATTAAACATTTATTACAGTTTTCGGGGCAAACGAGGCCTTTTATTACTGTACTGACTGACTGAACGACTGTAATAACACCATTGGTTCAAACCGTTTTATTGGAATAGTTATGATAGTAGAATATAGGAAGGTGGTTCGAAATCCGAAATAATCACATATATAGAACATTACTAAAATTAATATATATTCAATCTTACATCAATGTTAAATGAAAATGCTGAATTCATAGTGTTCAGAGAGATATTTACCCGCTGACTCCTTTACAATCTTGCTCAAGTCATTTGTAGTTTCTAGTGTTCTAGATTCCTAATTAGTACATGTTTGTGATGTCAGTAAAGATTAAATTATAAATCGTTTAGGACGATACAATTACAGCAACCCTTGTCTTTGGAGCGAACACAAACTGCTGAGTTTTTTCAAATGCATCACTCTGTTTCTTTCGAACTCGATCAGTGCTGCATTTTTTTCGAACGCATTTGTGTTTAACGAACGTGTTCCAAAAAGTTTGGAAACGCAGATGAATGCAAAAAAAGGTGAAGACTAATGCATTCAAATGCACACTGTGTTTTTTCTTTTGTTTTAAATGGTAAAAAACGCATTCGCGTTTCCAGTGCGTTTATACAGGTTTTCACATGGACGTTCACATATTGGCTTGTTAATTATTGTCTTTGCATTGTAAGGCTTAACAATGAGGATGCAGTTGAACATGGTCAGACCAAAGCATTTAAGATGCACAATGGCAACTTCTAAACAGTCTATAATTGAATTAAGAGCCAAATAGAATAAGCATTGAATTGATTTTTCTGAGGGAGGAAAACCAGAATATCAAAAGAAAATTCTTTAAAGACAAAAGTAGGCTTTATATCAAGAAACCTCAGCCAATGTGGAAGGCACAAGCCGTAAGAATGAAGAAGCTGACGTTTCATGAGCATAAACCCTTCCTCAGAACATCACTCACAAGCATTTTTAGTTTGGTCATCCAGAATATCATCAAATTCCAAATATCCTGCATAAACAAGTGTTGTTATTAAAAACCAGATATTCTTAAGCATCACTCTGGCTTAGACATTGTCAGAGGAAATGTTTATAGTCTGAAAGGTTTAAAATAAATTCTCAAACTTTGTCAGACACAGTCATCAGCAAACACAAGATTTGATGGGACAAAATATTAAACTTTTTATTCTTTGTGAACTGAGGTATTTTTCAGAATTTTTATTGTTTTTGATGACTTTTATGTTTCATCTACTTGTTCCCAGGTATCGGTACTTATTTCTGATCAATTGATTGATGACTTTCAAGATTGATCTAATGGCCAGGGTACACACGGTATTCTAGAACAACATTAATAAGATTTCAAATCTCTCTTTGAAAACCAACCCATGTATTTTTCATTTAATAGATTAATAATTAATAGTTCATTTGCTTGTGTTCAACAGGGAGGGTCTTTGTGTTGTAAAAGTGTTTGCTATTCAAGATCCTTCTCTTCCACTGAAGAGCTACCAAGATGAACTTAATAACATCAAAAACAAACTCATTAATGCTCCAAATGTGTTGCCATTTTCGAAATCGATCCTAACTGACAAAGCAAGCTTATTACTGAGACAATATGTTAAGGATAATCTGTATGACAGAATAAGGTAGGTTGTGTTTCATAAATAAATCTACATATTAGATCTATATAAATCTATAGATCTAAAAAGCATAACTTCAGTAATAACTTTGAGAAAAAAACTGATACATTTTAATTTTCTAAACATGTTTCAGCAGTAAACTTTCTGCCGTCTTTAGTAGCAAAAGCGAATAAGAAAATTTCAACCAACTTTAAGTACATATAATTTAGAATCATGAGACATAAACATGTTGAAATTATGATAATGAAAACAATAAAGGTGTATAATCAACTAAACAAAGAGTTTCATATTGTAAATTGAAAGATTGTGTTTTTTCTCAAGGTTGCTTCCTAAACCAAGGCCGGCAGAGCAGGGAGGGGGGGGGGGGGCCGCTGCCCCCACAAATTTAAGACTAAGTACAATTTTTTATTTGCAATGAGACAAACTTGTCACTTGTCCTCCATAAAGTTGAGGACTTCTATTAGAAGTTCCATATTAACTATTTTCGAAATAGAATACACAAAATTGGCATTTCAGAGAGTGCAGTTTGCTAAAATTTCCCAAGGGAGCATGTCTCTGGACCCCCCCTGGAGGCTCGTACCTTTGGTGCTTGCTGCAATCTTCTCTGCCCCCCCCCCTAATCATCATGAGCTTCCGCCGGCCCTGTAAATACAAAGTACTCTTTTTTCTGTGAGTGTTTTCATGGTTATATATAATGCTGAGAATGCATAAAAAAATACTTTCCCATAAAGATTCAGACAGTAGAAGTCTTTCAAAAATATAGCACAATTTTTTAAATCAGATAACAAACGCCTTAAAAACAAAGTGCGAAGTGTGGCTGAAGGACTTTTCCTTTGCCATTGTTTCTGTAAAGCAAATCCAGCATTTTCAACAATTTTAGTCCAAGCTAATTGGTATCAAATGCTGATAAATAGCTTATCAGCCAGAAAGTACTGTCATGCTTTACACATACTGAAGGTCTTCTGGCTGAACACTATCACACAAGGAGCTTTGAAGAAGAGCAGGGATATACCCAGTGTTGGAGACCATTTAAACACGATGATGGTAATGGCTGGGGCATAATATACTCCACATGCCACCCAACTCCATCCTCAGGACAGTGCTCTGGTGGACACCACAGGGGAAGAGAAACCAAGGCCATCCCAGAGAAACATGGAAATGCACCATTGTTCCATACCTCAAGGAGAAAGGCTGGCAATGAAGACAAGACAGTGAGTTGCAGCTGACAGAACCTGATGGAGGTTTCTTGCCATTGCTAATGTGCTGAAGGGCTTGGAGAGGAATAACTGACTGCTGACAGAACCTGATGGAGGTTCCTTGCCATTGCTAATGTGCTGAAGGGCTTGGAGAGGAATAACTGACAGCTGACAGAACCTGATGGAGGTTCCTTGCCATTGCTAATGTGCTGAAGGGCTTGGAGAGGAATAACTGACAGCTGAC
>JAOEHV020053518.1:0-16984 GCA_025447995.2 Isaurus tuberculatus
AGGAGGGGGCAGGGGAGAAAAGGGTCTTACTTAGAGCTGTTAGGAGGGGGCAGGGGAGAAAATGGTCTTACTTAGAGCTGTTAGGAGGGGGCAGGGGAGAAAAGGGTTTTACTTAGAGCTGTTAGGAGGGGGCAGGGGAGAAAAGGGTCTTACTTATAGCTGTTAGGAGGGGGCAGATAGTTAGAGGTAATACGAAAGAGGTAGGGAGGGGGCAGGGAAGGAAAGCGGTTGAGTGAGAGATTACGCAAACCTGCTAAAAATTACTTTGTAGATGTTCATTGTAAAACATTCTTTGATGTTAAAACTGTGGATAAGAACCGGATTTAGGCGAAAATGGCATCGAGTTTGTAGTGTTGAAAGATGTTTTAAATAAGTGTTTGAAGGGAATCTCAGTTGCCCGTACTCCTGGACCGCGGATAGATATATGTTGAACTCAAGAGAATGGTAAATCGATCAGACGGTATGGCGTATGTTGGACCCCATTATATACATCATGTTAATAAAGTAATCACAAATCGCGATTTGCTTCAAAAAAGGTTGTAACATGTCTGAACTAATTTGGTGTCAAAGAGTAAAAACTCGTGTTGATGGGGCCGTGTGTTTGTCTATTAATTACTTAAGCAGTTGAGAGGAGATCGGATTCTGAAACCTGACTTCGATAAAACTGATAGATTTTTAATGAGAGGCAAGAGGAACTCGTGATCAAGTTTCATTAACTGTTTTGCAAGGAACGTTAATGGACTATCCTAATGGTGACATTTTAGGGGTTTTTTAAAACAAACATTTATAAAACCCTTTGAAACGGACAAAAACCAAGACCCCGTTTCTATAAACAATAAACTTATACAAAGTAAATTAACACTTTAAAATGTCTTTAATCTGGGGCTTACCATGTGAGTAATTGACACCAAAATACAACCTTTTTATGAGAATGTTTTTTTAAGAAACTTCAGGTTGAAATAAGCCAAACTTTTAAGAACATACTAAGAACATGCAAGAGTGAGGAAGGGTGAAGGACTTTAATTTTGTACACTGCATAAAATCATCGAGATGTTTTCGGCTTAGTAATGTTCTCTCGTCAGTGGAACCTCGATAAAGCGAAAGTGTGACAGAAGTACGTTTTGTAATTATAGTTTGCAGGATATCAAAAACACATCCTGAATCTTTAGACAAATAGTGTTTGTATGGCAAACAGGGACTAGAATTCTGTATAGTTCTGTTTCACAAATCCAGGGAGATATGAAAAGTCTCCTAACACTTGGATATATATTTAACAACACTGAGACTTAAATTATCAAAATATACAAATATAATTTAGCCTCATAGAAAAGTAGAGTGTGTTCATTTTAAAGCAAAATAATTTTCCGAATTTCGATATTCCGGACTCAAAAAACTAGCCAACCTTGATGTACTTTCCTATTGTTTCGTTTATTTTTTGTCTTTGGATATGTTAGCGCTTTGATGTCCCAAGATGTATTATGCAGTTACATTCATTTCAAACTTAAATTTCTACATCAGCGTACAAAATCCCATGAGAAATTTAAGAATCTAAAAATATTCCGTGATAAGAGAGATAATGCTAATTTTGTGACTATGGAGAAACTGGAGAAAAGTTTCATATCGTGAATCGCAATCATTACCTTTTATGTGAGTTAACACAATAATAAAAGCTTTATTTGATTCTAGAATCTCATTGTTATTTGTTAATTCAGTTCTTGATATTAAAAGTGTCATGGGGAAAGTTATGTTCTATAGATTAATATTTTGTTATAGATGAGCATACTAGAATGCTTTTTTTATTATTTAATAAGTCTTTATTGTTATTCTGTATTTTTCTCTAATTACTCTTTATCATACACTTTCAGTTTTAACTAAATGCTTTTTATTGTTGATGACAGTCGACTGTTGAACATGTCTTCTTTCTTGAAAAACGTTGTAGTTTCTTACATTAAAAGACATCCATACTTCTCAGCAAAAGTAATCTAACGTTTATAATAGTCAAAAAATATTTTATTTCCTTCGTATCTTGACAGCGTTACATGAGATGGGCAACTTCAAATTTGTGTATTGAGATCAAAACTTGTCTAAGACTAATATTCGGGCATCATTCTTTGGTGTTGAAATATTGGAAGGATATTTTTGATCTATTAGTTTATTTTATATGTTGAAAATCAAGTGTAGAAATGATTTTGTGAAAACCTGTCACGTCACTTGGCTTCTCACTCTATCGATACAAACAAAATCGGGCGATAATCTTCAGTAACACTTAAACTTTTTGTAATAATTATCTAGCAATCAAACTTGTTTCATTTCTTTCGGATTTTTTCTTCTTGACTAAAAAATTACGTTTCTTATGATACATCTTGGCGTGGTTAGCGAAGTTGGTAACACGTCTCGACCTTCCAACCACAAAAAGGTCCAAGGTTCGATCCCCCGGCTCCACTGAGAATTAAATATTTCTTTGACTATCTTTTTCAGTTAATGTTGACTCGGATTTAAATTATTATACGAGGTCGATAAAAGAATACCAACTTCTCTCGGAGCTAAGGTCCTGTGATCGATTATTGTCTCGTCTAGGTGGAGTAAGAGAATTTTATCCGCTTAACAATGCAGAAAGCGGGAATTTGCGCTGAGTTTCATGGACCAACTGGGCTTATAAGGGGTTTTAGCTTAAGTTACGGCTTTCAGGTTTAAAGAAAATGCTCCGGAGTGAAAAACGCTTATCGGCGCTTTTAATTACTGTACTGTAGTAAATCTCTAGTCTAGACAACTGAGTCACAGCTCGTTTGAATAGTGAAATGAATACACTTGAATTTTTGCCAAATATCTCTTGCTCAATAATTTCTTTACAACATTGGCATTATTATTTTTGTTTATTGGTAGTAATGTACCTCGATTCCTCCCAAACGCTTAGTTGATATATGTTCTAAAGACTCGTGTTCACCTTTTTCCTGTTTGTTTTTCAAAATTAAAACTTAATTAACTTTTGAAATTTTTGAATTGATGAACATTTGCTTAGTCTATTCTTCAAAACGATTAAAAGGAATGGTCACTGTGGGTTTTCATCATTTTGTTATAAATGAATAACAAAAATCGTCTCTACTCTTCAAGGCAATAAAATATATGGTCACTTTAAAATATTTCGTCAACTGGTTCAAAAGTTAGATTGAATAACACCAGTCATTTCTACTCTTCAAGACAATCAAAATGAATGGTCACTTTATAGAGTTTCATCACCTCACTCAAAAGTTAGAATGCATAACAGCAATCATTTCTGTACTTCAAAACAAACAATTTAATCGCCACTTTATATAGGTTTTCATTAACCAATTCAAAAAGAGCCATTCTTAATTTACAGGTTCAAATTGTTCTCCATTCCAAAACTTATTTTCTTTAATTGTTTCTTAGGATCTTGCTGTATTCAATAACCACTGAACGAAGTTGAAGCAAAGACCAAGAAAAGCAAGAAAGTGTGGCCAAAAACGAACTGGATTATCAGGCTAACACTAAAAAAAATAATTTTTTGATGGACAAAGAAGCTTGCAAAACAAGATATATATAAATATTCTCTGAGCATGATTTTTCTGCTCAAAATGAACGCCTCGGTCCTAGTGCCTGTGACGTGAGACGAGCCTGCGACCAAGAGCGGTGGAATGGGAACAACTCCAACCCAAAAACGGATGTTACAGAAATGTCGAGTTTAGAACTGCGACGTTAAAATTGACATTATAGACACACAAACACACACAGAAAAAAATTATCTTTGGGTATAGTTACTGTATATAGTTTAATATTAGTATGAATCTTATATGAGTAGTGCAATAAAATTGCTGGAAATTTTGTCTGCCATCTTATGGCTTACAGGTCTTAAGTTCTTCTCTGTTTGGGCCAGCACTGCCTCAGTTGCTTTATAGTTTTCATTTTTATTTTATTTTCTATTCCTCCTATCCAATTCGTCCATTTCCCTCTGTCTTTCCCTCCTCCTCCTTTAATCCCTCTATTCCTCTTCTTTTTATATTTTTTTCCCTACTCACCTCTTCCCTCCCGTCCTCTTTTTTTCCATTCCCTTTCTTACCCTTCTCATTTTTTTCTTTCTTCCCTTCTTTTCTCTTCCCTTTCTATTCCCTTCCCTTTAGTGGTAGTAGTAGGGCGATTGAGAAAGAAAAAGCCTTGCTTCTTGGAATTCCCATTCTTTTCTCCCGTCAAACTCTTTTTTCCCTTGCATCTAATCCCTTTTCTTCCCATGGTTTTTTTTTCTTTTTCCTTGCCTTTAGTTACCTTTCCGTCAACCTACAAAACTAGGCAGCACAAATTTCATGCTTTTTCTGACATCAGTTTTTTATATTTAGCATGTAATATTGTTAGATCCCAGCTTGATTCTTGTTACCATTCATGTACCACTTGTCATCACTGTTTCAGTATGTATAATGGGCTTCGTAGGACTCCTCTGCACGTGAATCATATACAGTATTATTAATTAATAAATATTTGTGTTATTAACGACACCAAAACTCCACTAACCTTGATTATTTAGAACAGCACTCTCTCTTAAAGTACTTTGTCACAAATCATCGAGGTTTTTTTTTTCATTGCTAATGTAATCAAAAACTATGCACCCTCCGTTCATCAACGCGTCATCTTCATAATCTTTTTCAGTGGATACGTTTCAATAGTACACAAAAATATTTTCAAAATCACGTGATGGCTAGCCTTGAACTTTAGTGTGGCGAACTGCAGTTTGTCCCCCTTTGGGAGACAAATGTCAAATTCACTCACGCAAAAATGTAAACCAAAGTGCGGCTAAACTTTACAAAGTTTTAGTTTTTAATTTCATGTTCTTCCATGTGTAGTTTTTATATGCTTCAAAATGGTCAATTAAATCATCGTTTTGGTTTTACTGGTTCACTTTATTTTTTTCCGTGTCGCTCTACACGCGTACACGAGCAAAAACCATTAGCACATTTCCTGTTGATTGATCAAGACTCGCTAATTTTCAAAAAAAAAAAAATTCCTAATAGCGAAACAATCTTGAATATTTGCTAATATGATAATTGCTCCCTTGTAAGGTGTCGTTAAATGTTTTAAAAGTCGGAATGAATTACTTCTGCTCCTAAACTAGAGACAAACAAAATGAAAGGTCATGTAATTGAGTGTTTTGTCAACTAATTAAAAAGTTGGAAAGAAAAACAATTATTTCTACTCTTTAAGACAAATTGAATGGTCACTTTGTGAACTTGAGTCACGGAGCTTTGGAAAAGGAAGGGGCAGGGGGGGAGGAGAAAGGGAGCACTTTTTTGCCGACATAGAGTGTTTTTTTGAAGCAGTATTTAGTTGGCACTCCAAATAGAAAATATGCACATACAATTAACATTTCTCTGCTTTGTATTAACTTTTAAATGAAGTTATCAAGAAATTCAATGAATTTTCTCACTCCACCTTATTCCCCGTTCCCCGAAAACTCTACTACTTGAAATACCCTAACTTCCTTCCCCCCATCCTTCCTCCCCCCCCCCCCCGTCCCATCCACTACCACCACCACCAAACTTTGAAAACTGCTCCGTGGCCCTTAAAGTTATGGACTGAATCATAAGTTACAACGAAATAAATAACACCAACTGTTTCTACTTCTACTTTACCTGTAATTTTGTAAAGTATACAGTGTTTAGTTCTTAATTTTTTTAGTTTTTATATATAGTATTTAGTCTCTCCGATTAGTGAGACCGTAGTTGTAAGTTAGCTATTGAAGATTATTACGGTTATTATTATTATTACAATTTTGTAGAATATAAGCATAACGATTTTAAAACCAATGATTATTTTTAGAATTTTTATCAATATATACTTTGAGACAAACAAAATGAACACTGAGTCACTTTATAGGGTTTCATCAACTGTTTCAAAAGCTAGAAAGAAGAAAACTAAACTTTTTGCTAGACAACAAAATGAATGTTCAGTTTATAAATATCCTTTCATCAACTTGTTCAAACTCAAAGTTAAAAAAACCTTTATGCACATGAAATGCAGCTTTCGATATAATAAGAACTGCGGGTGCAACGGGTCAAGAACCTAAGCAAGTCTTTAATCTATTTTATAAAAAATCTTTTTGAAGTGCTTATAGATCCTTTATGAATTTATCTTTAATCTTGTAAGCCTTCAACACCACTTTGATTAAAATTCTGATATGTCTTAAAATAAACATTTCGTGAGACTAAGTTTTATCTTAGCCGAAAGTTTAAGTCCGATGTGCAGCGGAACAAAAACAAAAAGCCCATTATGGGATGAAGAGAGAGATAAATCCACACTGAGAGTTTAAACCTATAAGTAACCGGGCTTTTATAGGGTGCTTGGGACCGGGGAGAGAAGTTGGGGGGAAGGGGGGTCAGAAAGTGGCCGCGGTCTGAAACTCTGAATCTATCGAAGCAGGACTAGCTCAGTAACCTGTAACTGTTTTGGAAATCATTGAAAGTTTTGAAAATTAAAGATAGATTTAATGTTCAGGACTTTAAAACTTGAGTCTTTTAAGTGAGCAAACCGAACACCGAGTGGAGCCGGAGAGTTCACGTAGTATCTGCATTATAAACCGCAGTAGCGGATCTAAGGGGGGGGCCTAGGGGGCCTGTGCCCCCCCTTTGGGATTTTTTTTTTTTTTTTTTTTAACAAAAACACCACATATTCTATTTATTTAAACTCTTAAATTGAGCAAATTTTCGAGCAAGAAGTTATTCTTAAATGATACGAAATTTGTCGCAAAATGCTGGAAATGGTCATTTTAGAGACTCAAATTTTCAAAACTTGCTGGGGGGGGGGGGCATGCCCCCAGACCCCCCCTAAAAACTCGCGCCTTATGGCCCTCGTTGTGCCTCCCCCTTTTCAAATTCCTGGATCCGCCCCTGAACCGCACAAAAAGTGTCTGAAATGAAACTATCCAGAACTTTGTATAAATATCTAATCATGAATTGGCGTTAAACTATCATTGTTGTAGGTGTGTGTTGCATTCAATTTCCCGTTTTGTGAGAGCAGTTGCCGTAACTAAAATAAGTGATAACCTAAAAAGTGTTTTATTGTGAATGAACTGTTAACGTGTAAAATTGATAGAGAATTGATCGGGCACTATTTTTTTTTATCCCTTCATAATTTCTTTATTGGTTATTCGGATCCTGGTGCAATGGACTGCTCGATTCTCAGTTGCAGTAGATATGGTATAAATTATCAGTTAATCAGCAGAGCTATACCATTCTGTACAAATTACCTCAACTTGTGTATGTTTATATATACATATATATCAACATTTATGAAATAATACTGTATTCTTGTATTTGTTCATTTATCTGGACAAGATTTATTAATAATACTGGAGTTGATTGATGGCTTATTGAGCTAGAGGTTCTATCTGGACTCTATCCAGAAAAACGTTGATATTTTAAACAATATTCTTTCGTAAATTAGAGGCTTGTTATAAGTACTTTGTACCCAATTAACTTAATGCATTGTCTTTTACTGAAAGGGCGCTGACAGTTTAATTGGCTGTGCAAGCTTGTTGCTTTAAGTGGATAAGACAAAAATGATTAAATGTTGGAATGGTATCTCAGCAACGAAGAATTGGAACAAACCCATCTGTTTACAAACGCTGTCCATTTTTCGCTCCAATATGATAACATAAACAGAGTTTACAAAACAAACATTTCAAAATGATGGCTTGTAAAGAAGCTTTAGAAAGTTTTTTTTTTCTATCGTGAAGCTTAAGGAAAGCTCTTAAACTAATTCGTCCATAATTTCAAATGACATTGACCTGGTGGGGTCCATGGCTTCGTTCCCAATACATGAAGTTAATTTTATCCTCAAATGCGTTCCTATAATTGTCTTAAAGTCTGTATCAACTCTGAAGTTCGCATTTGTGTAAAGGACTCGTAAAAACAAAAAGGAAAACTGGTATCACACCGTAAAATCTTTACATAACCATTGTGTCACAGAAAAGGATCGTTCATGATGATTTTCCCTGCAAATGACAAAAATGGTTTAGGAAACTCGAAACCCAGAGATGAAAGAATTTTCAAATAATCTGTCATTACTTCTGTGCTAAAAATCTACTTTTCGCAAAATCAAAGGAAAATCTTAGTGGTTTAGAATATATTATATCATATCCTTTAATTCGAACATCCCACTGTTGCCGAGGAAATCTTCTTGTAATTTTGTTCTAACTCTTTATAAACGGCTTTGTCTGTCTGTTTAATAAATCCCAGGGGAAAACAATGCTCCGTTCTCCCACTACTTAAATAACTTCTTTCTGAAACTGAAATTCTTCTGTGCTCTGTCGCATTCTCCAGCAGTTCCATTGTCGATTGCGGTTTAAAACATGCTATAATTTGTATCAGGTCTGGCTGTTTTACGTCTATGAAGTATCAACTTCATTTCAGCACTCGTTCTTTTGAATTCCACAAATATCAAAGCTAATTGGTTTCTGAACAATATTCGACTTGGCTTAAATGTCTACTTTTGAATATTAGTTACTGTAATGACAAAAACTGTAACGGATGGCAGCTAAAGCACAAATTTTTTAAGTTTATCAAAGAAACGAGTTTCGATAAGATCTACCACTTGAAAATACTTGCACTTTCAGATTGTGTTTCTAAAATAGTCTTCAAATTTTCTTCTGGTTTGTAGTATTTGATTTGACTTATAATAGCTAATATATAACGCTGTTGTTGATCTTTAGAATTGTTCCTCTTTAAAAATATTTGCCCGTTTTAAAACACTTTTAATTGTTTTCATAATACATTTTAAGTTGTTTATATAATCTTCACCTCATTTTATCATTATTGTTTTCCACTTCAGCGCCTGTCTGTAAAACGGCCATAGCTCACGAGAATGCTATACATTATCTCTGGTACCTTATCAGACCATCAAATTACGTCAATATATGTCAGATTTCATTATCTTTTCTCCTTTTGAAAATCACGTACAGTATCATAAAGAAGGCAATAAAAATATCTCACGTCTTTCAGGGTTGATTCAGAATTCTTCAAGCTTTGCGCGCGGTCTCCATATTGCTTACTTTTCCTTCAAATATTTCATATTCATTTGTCATTTCTGATCCTTTTTTGTAATAAAAAAACAAATTACGAGATTCAACACAAATTTAAGAACAAAAGAACCAGCAAAGGCTGAATCACTCCTTTGCTTTAGCCTTCACTTTGTTAGAACATTGTACAATGATAAAAATCAAAGTTCATTGTGTTATTATACGTTCCAAACAAAAATTTGGTTTTTAATTCAGTTTTAAAATGTAAATATCTACTATTTTCTAAGAACTGTAATATTTTTATAATTTTTGGATTTGAAAATTAAAAAGCATCTTAAAAAAAGTTTTCGACAGAAGTTGTCTGAAACTTGGCACCATGAGACTAAAAATCAGTCACTCTTCTTTCTCTCTTCTTTTCAAGAGTTTTCAACAATCAGCCTATTTTTGTTCGTCATTCTATATCCCTTATTACCCTCGTTACGGCAAGTGAGGATTTATAATTCGTTTTTATTTTAGCCGACATTTAAATGATCGATGTTAGTTTAAGGTATTAAGTTGGTTTTTTGGTTTTAAAATATTCAAACAAGGACTGTTTGATAATTATAGACGTAATTGCAAAAATTAAAATGAAGATGTTACTTTTGGAAAGGTTGAAGCTCGATAACTCTTTTTTTTTTTGTCCCTCTATTCATCTATCAATCAATCCTAAGTTGAAATATCTGATCATTGCTGTAAGTAATGAAGAAAAAAGTCGTTTCGAATGTTAACCCTTCTTCTTCTGCTTTCCCTCCTAATATAAAATTGATTAACTTATCCCTTGTATGGATGAAATAGTTTAAAAAACATAAGTTACTCTGGTTAAAAACATTTAAAAAACACGTTTAAAATTTTCCGACGTTTCGGTTGAAACACCAACCTTCTTCAGGGGAAGCGAATAAATTGTTCTAAAACATGCACAGATTATCCCTTGTAGCTATCCAGGTACCGAAACACCCCAATAGTTTTTTTCTAACGATCTGTTTATCTGTTCGAACTTGAGTAGAGAAACTGCTAAATTGTTAACTGCCATATACATCTCGATTAAAACAGTACTCGGTCCTTCATTCTGAACTGTTCTCATCTTGAGAACAGTTCAGACTTAACTGAACTCTTCAATTTTGCTCCAGTGAGCAACAAAAAGAAAGTGTCGTATTCTCTTCATTAATCCGAGCCACTATTTGCTTCAAGAATTTAAACAAAAAGACAAGCAAGCAGACGCATTTCAAAGCAAGTAATACAAACAACACTTTTAACATTTATTAAACTTAAGTCTTTTTCTTTAATGTAATTAACTTTTTGTTTTAATATTTCTCATAATGTACAAAATATTACATGTTTTTTGCTAATTATTTTTTCATCTTTGTACAAAACAAGGCTTTCTCATTATATTTACAAATACAATTACTGTGCACCCACGTTTTTTTTTTCTTTCAATCTTCTCTACACGGATAAAAAGTAGGAACAAAGCTTATTTGCGTAGAAATATCTTCCTTATGACGTAAAGCTGTGACTTAGTTTATTCAGTTCTCTATTCAGTATGCTGCTGTAGTATTCTTAGAACCTCTCCTGCTAAAACATTAGAATACGAGGACATTTGAAACAACAACAATTTACTGAGTTTAAAAATGCATGATCATTTAGGGTTTTAAATACTGGTTCAAAAGTTAAGTTGTAATTTGTTTATATTAAACTAACTTTGGCAGGATAAGGGTTAATTAAATTCAGACCAGATACAAGATTAATGTTCTCAGATTTTGCCGCTGTGACCTCAGTAATAAGCAAAAGCAATTCAACATGGACTTTGATAAGCCTTACAGGCTGGATTTCAACAGCAAATGAAACTAAAAATCCAATTACAAGAGTTTGGCTGTTGCTTAACAGTGGCCCACAGTTTCGACAGTGTTAGCTGTATTGTATACCATGGCTCAAATGAGATGACCTTCAAATGGATAAAAAGTCAACCTCTCATTAGAAGATCACACTAGGACGAATTTAAACCAAAAAGTATTTCAAATATCTCCATTGTGGCCGCTTTGTTACATGAGCGCGATTAATTGAATGACCACATCAATCTTAATGAATAAACAATAAGTGATTGCGAATAGAGAACTAATAAATTAAACCAAAGTCCTTACGAGAAGGGTATTGTCAACAATTGACAAATCCTAGCAAAAAGCTATGATAAACAATCGCGACCCCAGTCAGTTTAATCCCCTCTTATCCGGGCAATACTTTTCAGTATTTAGATTCCCACGAACTTATCAACATGTCAGTGGCTTTTGAATCAAAATGAAAAATGTTAATTTGAACGCGATGTACACAATGAATTGTTTATAATTATTAGTTTTGATTTGGGTACACTGATGGCCCGCCTTCATGTCAGATTGTTTATATCTCTGAACAAAGCCCCTGCAGGGAAAGCGAGCTTTGGTTTAGATTTCATTGCGAACTCGGAGAAATAACGGCAGCAAAATCTGAACCAACCTCAGCTATCAGTTGAATCTATAAAAACAAGGACATTAAAATCCGTTTCTCTGATGTTTAGACCTAGGCAGCACCAAGCAAGATCTTTTCAAATCGTCGTTTCGAGAAACACCGACAAGATTTCTGTTAGTTAAACTAGCAACTGTGTCATTGTTAGAAAACATAGAATCAGAACCAAGAAAGAACAACAGTTCCATGTCGCTAAATTTGAATGATTACCCTCAGATGTGTTTAGTTTTTGAGAAACGCTCTTCGTTATTCTAGAAGGTGAGCAGAGCTCCTGATAATGGGCACGTATTCCACGGCAAATTGATTCGTGATTTCCATCTCCATCGCATTCGCACTCATTCTCAGGTATCTTTCCAATGCTCAACTCAAGAAAACCGTTCAACGCTTTTGTGCAGTTAGCATTACATTCGACACCTGAAATTAGATGAGAACATTTCACGAAAAATTTCCCCAATGCTTTATTACATTTTGAGTTTTTGGTACAGTTTTTCCATGCCTCTGAACAGCTCGGTTTAGTGTCATTCATTGGCCAGCCAAGACCGGATGCAATGCACTTCCTAATGCGCGACTTCATTGTCAAACATTGTGAGTCCCTGTTCGGGCAATCACAGCTCATCAAGTAACTTCCATGTTTACTTTTTACGAAATTATTAAGCTCCTCGGCGCATTTCAGCGGACATTTCTTGGCCGCTTCGCCTGTAAATTGTTGAAGTTTCCGTGAGAAACCCAGCGGTTTGCCGCATAAAGTATTAAGCACATATGACATCTTCAACCCACAGTGAGGGTTTCTCTTGCACTTTTCGATCCGTTGAATACAATCCAGCTCCCCCTTAAATCGCCAGTCGCAGGAAACATAGTTTATATAGAGAAGGAATGCTAGGTACTTCAGTACCAACATGGCTACTTTGAAAAAGATATCGCAAAGAGATTTGGAGCTATCTCATGGCGACACGTTAAATACTCATCGCAATGCCAAATATATTCCTCAACGAAAGCTGATTCTTTCATATATAACCTCGAATTGATTGATTTATTGTTTGACACGCAGTTGAAACCTGATAATAGAGGAAGCTTTTGACCAATCAAAAACCTGGCACTCTTGCGAAAGGGGCCTCATGTTGTTTAATTGTTTCTTTAATTTGTCGGGGGAAAGTCGGCGCCTTTTGGTTTAGCCCTAATTAGAACGGTTCTACAGGGATTTTGTAACTTGAAAAAGACGGAGAATAAGAAAACTTATAACTAGTAGAGTCCAAAATGAATCAATGCACATTTCTATCTTGTCCACAATCTGAACAAAGCTTATTTTAAGACAGTCTGGGTGGCCGAACAAGCTATTGATGTTCTAATCTATAACTCCATTGGTTAGTTTAACTTTAAGGCTGTGCGTGCGACATTGTTGAAAAGCAAATATCACATATACTTGGCGGGGTATTTCTAGCACAATTTCATAATTATAGAAAACAATCTTATGAGAAATTATAATCCTGTTATACTTCTGTTAAATGACATTGTAATTTTGTCAACTTAAAAAAACAAAAAAAGATAGTCATTTTTTTCTGGGAGTTGTCTGTCAAATGCAAAGTTATATTTTGAAAACACGTAAAAACATTTCTATTGGTTAAAAACAAACTTTCAAAACAAGAATAATGTTTTTACGATTAGTAATGATAAATCAGTTCAAGAAATTACCTGGTGACAGGCTGGTGATATTTCACAGAGCCAAGTTGACGTTTAAACCAACGAACTGGATATTTGAGAAACTTCTAAAACTGGTTCGCTTCCTTGAGGCTGGAAAACTAATTTCGCTAATTTCTTTAATAAAGTTCTTTAGAAAGGCGGGGGGCCTATATTTGAATCTTCCAAAGGGGTCATTCAGTCTTTTTAATTAAAATTTCCTCTGCCATCTAAAGAAACCTTTAAAATCCCTGATCTGATTCATTCTTAATTTTTAAAGCATATGGTAGTTTTTTAATAAAGTACGCGAGTTTTCTCCGCTTGTAGTCCTAGTTGACGAATTCCAGCAGTCAGCGGAAAATGTCCTCTCAACTTTTCGGCGTCGATAAATGGTACCTGTTTCTGGAAAAGTAAATGTTTTCGAGTCTTTCAGGTTTACTCAAGCAGTTCGAAGACGTAAACTGATTTTAAACTGTTCTTTCCAATTCTGTGCCCGCACCATACTGTTCAATGTTCATTTGTATCAGTGACAGTATGATAGCATGGCCGCTCTTGATAAAAATAAATATAAACAAAACTATAAATATAAAAGCTTATTGACATTTATTCTGGCTATGCTTGGTTTATAAGCAATGTACAGACCTGCTGAACATTCCTTTGCAAGGAATCTTACTGTGAGAAAAGGAAAATGTTTTTTGACGTTGAATATCAGTATAACATAACAATGCTGATAACACGTCAATTTCTACTTGTCGATCACTCTTTTTTTTTTCTTTTGATCGGACCCAACACTGTTACTGCAAGTATATTTATATTGTTGTAAGATGATAAAGTTGCTTAAGCCCCAATTTTCTGAAATCTTTTGTTTTGACTTCAGCAGATAAATGCAAGATAAGAAGACAACCTAAAGATTTCCGAATTCAAGTGGTTTGGATTATTTCTCAGTTAAAAGTAAACTGATCAACATTTGGGCAAATAAAAATGAGCAAGACAATTCTCTGACTGCAACATATTTCAGTGGTTTGCCCTATTTAAAAGCACACAAAAATCATTCATTTAACAAAACTTATAGTTAAATTTTTGCTTTGAGTATAGGGAAGCTATTTGAAATGTTAGTTCACACGCCCTTCTTTTCAAGTACTTTAAAAAATTGAAAATTAATAACACGAATTTATTTGGCAAGAACCAGTTTTTTGACCACGATCACGAAAAGCGGGAAACCAGATTAACAACAAACACTCGTGGTATGTCATTTGCTTCCTCTAAGAGAGACTATTTGTTTTGATAGTTAGACTCAATTTACCGGCGATACCGATAACGACAATTTTACCTTGCCAAAATTCTTTTGGGTAAATATTTCGTTGGAGTTAATTCATAATTTAGTTTTTTATTTTTCTACATTATGGATTCTTGCACAGTAAAAATACAAAGAACGTTTCCTCGTTTTCCAAAAAGTAAACTCACGGCTATGTTAGTCCAAATTGTTCGTAAAAGATTTGAAATAAGTTTCTCAATGTAATAACAATATATTAATATGCTATCTTTCTACTCAAGAATTCACCGGGAAGTTATAATATTTTGAAATGGTAGAACAAAATCTGGTGAGTTAGGTTTTTAAAGTTGTCCAGTTGGTCAAAGTGTCTCAAACTCCTGCCGAAAATAATTTCCACCAAGCCGTGTTTTTCCCTTATTTTTATTCCCTGTAAATAATTGTAATCTTTCCAGCTTTAGGCGGTAGTATAGAAGTACTAGTTGAGACAAGCCGCAAATTTACGCAGCATTAAAGGCGCCAAAGGTTTGTCTATGAGTATTAAGACCTAAACAACTTTTTAAATACGCCCAGGCGGACGGAACAGTCGGTAAAACTGAAGGGTTTTGTTTACTTCCTACTGGCTATGCAAAATGAGCCAGATTCCACACTTCTTTTTCCTTCCCTTTTCCTGTTCTCACGCTATTATGAGCTTTTTGTCACATCATTATTTCATATTTTGTTTTTTAATCAGATCTGTTTTTGTGAAAAGTAAACCTCAGGTTACTACGTAATTGGAAACCACGAGAAAGTTACAGGATATTATATAAGGTGTCAGAAATTAAAATGTTGACGTGGATTCGAACCATGAAGCTAACTTTTTTCATACCAACAGAACTAGCATTTGTTTACTAAAAAAGAAAAAAAAAATGCTGAAATTTTGTGCAAGAGAAAGCCAGCTATATGAAGCTCCTTTTTTTTGTTTCAGTCATTTTTTGAAATTTTTTTTTCAAGTTTTACATCGCATTAAAAGAAGAAATATTATTGGCGTTTCGGGCGTTAGTCCTTTAAGTTAAGTAAATTAAGTTCGTTTTTAAAGGAATATAATGAAAAAAAAAGAAATATATAGACAATTAAGCATGTATATAAACACAAATAAATATATAATCGAATTGGAAAAGCAGCAGATGCATTCAACAGGCTCCAAATTGTGATGAAGCACAGAGCCATCATACATCAGACTATAAATCTCAATTTCATTTATTTTCGAAACTCGGCGACCGAAAAATTGTTGATACCCCTTTTAAACTTTTTATAACGTAGGACAGGAGCTGATGGCCTAGTGGTAAGGCGCAGGACTGTAAATCGAAATTTCTTTTATTATCGAAACCGACCGACAAATTGTTGATACCCCTATTAAATTTTTCATGACGTAGGACAGTACCTGATGGCCTAGTGGTAAGGCGCAGGACTCTAAATCTCAATTTCTTTTAGTTTCGAAATCGACCGAAAAATTTTTGATACCCGTTGAAATTTATCATAACGTAGGAGTTGACCTGATGGCCTAAAGGTAAAGCGCAGGACTTTAAATCTCAGTTTCTTTTAGTTTAGATATCGACCGAAAAATTGTTGATACCCCCTTCAAGTTTTTCATGACGTAGAAGCTGAGCTGATGGCCTAGTGGTAAGGAGCAGGACGGTAAATCTCAATTTCTTTTAGTTTCGAAATCGACCGAAAAATTGTTGATACCCCCTTCAAGTTTTTCATGACGTAGAAGCTGAGCTGATGGCCTAGTGGTAAGGCGCAGGACTCTAAATCTCAATTTCTTTTAGTTTCGAAATCGACCGAAAAATTTTTGATACCCCCTTCAAATTTTTGATGACGTAGGAGTTGACCTGATGGCCTATTGGTAAGGCGCAGGACTCTAAATCTCAATTTCTTTTAGTTTCGAAATCGACCGAAAAATTGTTGATACCCCTTGAAATTGTTCATAACGTAGGAGTTGACCTGATGGCCTAGTGGTAAGGCACAGGACTCTAAATCTCAATTTCTTTTAGTTTCGATATCGACCGAAAAATTGTTGATACCCCCTTCAAATTTTTCATGACGTAGGAGTTGGCCTGATGGCCTAGTGGTAAGGCGCAGGACTCTAAATCTCAATTTTTTTTAGTTTCGAAATCGACCGAAAAATTTTTGATACCCCTTGAAATTTATCATAACGTAGGAGTTGACCTGATGGCCTAGTGGTAAGGCGCAGGACTTTAAATCTCAGTTTCTTTTAGTTTCGATATCGACCGATAAATTTTTGATACCCCCTTCAAGTTTTTCATGACGTAGAAGCTGAGCTGATGGCCTAGTGGTAAGGCGCAGGACGGTAAATCTCAATTTCTTTTAGTTTCGAAATCGACCGAAAAATTATTGATACCCCCTTTCAATTTTTCATGACGTAGGAGTTGACCTGATTGCCTAGTGGTAAGGCGCAGGACTCTAAATCTCAATTTCTTTTAGTT
>JAOEHV020053612.1:0-13566 GCA_025447995.2 Isaurus tuberculatus
GCTCAGCTTCGAAATAGCCAATGGATATTTGGTGAGTCATTCCCCTTATAGAAACTGAGTAGTGTTTTGGCAATCTTGTTATCTTTCCTCTCACATTGATTTATAAGATTCCTACCATCTTAAGTTTCAACTCTACCTGGCCTGTAAGTTTCAGATCAAATGGGATGGAAGTGTTTATTAAAATTAATAGTCCAGGTGAGAAAAATAGTGATTTATCCCACAGGAAATATTTCTCACATCCAACTGCAACGTTTTTAGGAAGATGTCATTAATTCCATCCTGGAGGGGGTCAGAAGAAAAAACTATTAAGTATTTACAAAAAAAATTCAGCACTTAGCAAAGAATGCATTTTTGTTTCCTGGCCCAACCAGAACTGTTATAATTCTGGTTTCATGGCCTACAGTATCTATGGAAGCCTTCCAATGTCATAATGATTTCACTAAGGTCAGCATTCATTCCATACTTGTTACTCCATTCTTCGTCTTCATTCATCAGTCTTCATGAGAATGTTCACCTACCTCTTCACTAAGAATCTTCACTTCATAAGTTTTGCACTGTATATTCTTATTTGGACATTTAAAAAAATTTTAAAGAATGATAAGGCAGCTCCCTTAATCTCTTCTTCCCAGCATGCAGGAGTCAGTATTTGGTTTCCTGATGGCTGCTTTCCATTTGCAATGATCCAAAGCATCATTACTTAGTAACAGTACCCTTACTTCTCATATCCTCCTTATCACAAGTTTCATCAATGTCTTTCTAGCTTGTTTTCAAACCTTTTCCCTGTTACGTCTGTTTTATACATCCACTCAAAACCTGTAAACTTATTTGGACTCCATCTTCTGATCCATGCTGGTAAAAATTCACTCTGCCAGTTTCACATTAACTGGGTTGTCAGTCAAATATTATAATTATATTACCTACTGGAAAATACTTAACTTGCTCACAGGTAATTTTCAATGTGTTTACTTTAGGACTGGTTGTGTACACTGGCCATGATTCTAAACTAATGCAGGTAAGTGTGTCTACAGTTGTTCAGTGTTGATAATTAACCAGACAGGACTAACTAGTAGTAGGAGGGTATATGTGTAGCGTGTACATGCTTTAGAAAAGAAAAAACACATTTACAAGAGATGCTCTTTGGTACAACATTCCTGAATGTAAACTTTATGTAAAAAGCGAAATGAGAATAAATTATTGTATTGTTTTATAGAAATGTTTTAGATAACTGACTATAGACAATTTCCATACTTTGGATTTATTAAATGAGTTTATATTGAAAATGGTGTTGTGTTCAACTATTTCCATTTAATAGTTTGAGGTACAAAAAGGAAAACACATCATATTCTGTGATTAAGACTTTTTTTATTAGCATATACCTGGTGTCTTCAGTAACCAAAGATTATGATGTTATTTAATTTTGTAAACTACAGAACTCTACAGCAGCACCAATCAAGAGATCTTACATGGATCAGACCACTAACGTCCAAATCCTGTTCCTGTTTGGTTTGTTGATGGTTCTTGCCCTCTTCAGTACGATTGGTTTCTACATTTGGACTGAAAAGAACAAAGATACTCATTGGTATCTTGGATACAAAGGTAAAAGGTTTACTTAATGGAAAAATAATAGAATTGTTAAAAGATAGGCTAAAAATAATAGAATGATCCCTCAAAAATATTGCCTTAAATTGAACAGCCTGTAAGATGGTATAAAATCTAAAAAATGGGTAAAATTAATGGGGTCCTCTTTTTACTTGTTTTATGGTACTATAAGCTAAAAGCTAAACCCTTTAAAAGCCTTAGCTAGTGGCCCATCAGAGCCAGCATTTACATTAATGTTAAAGCAGTGGAGAGTTCTTGACTCTCCTAGGATGGGACAATAATTCTTTGCAGGTTAGCTCTCAGCCAAAGCTGGTACTCATTTACCAACCTCTTTTAGGATGGAAAGCTGAATAAATTTTGATGGAAAAGAAGGTCAGACAAATGTTCCAATGTCAGCAGAGCTGGTGATCAAACCTTAGACCTTGTGGTTAGAATGCAAAGATCTTACAAACTGCACCAACCATGCCACCTTAACCCCTCATCTTTCTCAAATCTGATTGCATCTAGTGGATTAACTTTTGAAGCAGTTGTTAAAAACTTGTAAAGATTACCTTGCATTACTATTTTTTTGTTAGAAATAAAATTCAGTATAAATGTAAGTCACTTCAGAAATTTTCAAAATTAATGATTTCATAAAGTTTGATACTTTGAAATATGAAGGTTCTGTCACAAAAAATATTGATCATGTGATATTTCAGGTTTAAAGGTTAGTTTTGTGTTTGATTGCAGAGGAAGGACCACAGAACTATGGACTCACGTTTTTAACTTTTATCATCTTGTACAACAACTTGATTCCTATTAGCTTGACAGTGACACTAGAGGTAACTACAGTAAGATCTATTTTTTGTATGTTTTTTTTAAATTCTGAATCCCATGCATTTTTTTGCTTTATTATTTTAGAAAGAAAAATCTGTGTCATATTAAGTAATGATTTCCATTTCCAAAGGTCTTATTAGCAATAGTTTTAAATATTTTAAGAAAACACAATTTACAATTCGATGTTTTATCATGCATGTTACAGCTGCATGCCAGTGCCTTTGTCGAATAAAAATTGTCTCAGAATGTTACAAATCCTAACAATTATAATTAATTTTATAACTGTATTGACTGCTTTGATGGTATTTCCTTGATATGGATTGATTTCTTACACTTTTATACTCATTTACAAAGACTGAAGAAATTTTACCAAAAATATTTGGTTAATTACTAGTTTTTCTGTCAGTTTCCAGAATGTAAGCAACACAAAAAGTTCTAACAGTTAGGACACTTTTTTATTTTATACTACATAAGGTCCAGTGCCTTCATCATTGATCACTCTTGGCATTTATTTAAATATTATTATTTTTTTTCTCTTTTCTAATCATTTAAGGTGGTCAAGTTTATTCAAGCCATATTTATTAATATGGTAAGTAACAGTCGATAAAAAAGAGGTAAACTTTAATTCATGGTGTTATACATCCATACTGTTTCTTGGATTAAGGGCAGTGTTAGTTTCTGGAAGACAGACTATTATAATTTACAGTTCAGTTACAAAATGAAATAGTGACAGTAAGGTGAATGTGTTTCATAACCTACAGGAGACTGGCATCATTATTGTCTTTCTGTCTTGCTTTAATGTGCAATGCCACTCTAAAATGTTTTTTTTTAAAGACAAGGGAATTCTCTGAAAGGCGTTTAAAAAATGGTTTTTACTTTACGCGATAGGATATTGATATCTACCACGATGAGTCTGATACACCAGCAATGGCAAGGACTTCAAACTTAAATGAAGAACTTGGTCAGGTATGAACATAAAGAACTGTTAGCTGGTAAGGTTATCTGCACCATATACTGCCAGCTTTGTTTTTCTACCCACACATCAGAGCTTGCAGTTTGAAAATCATTGGCTGGAGAAAAAAGAAACTCAATCGAGATTCAAATCACAGTTTTTCAGAAGGCTCAAATCAGGGTTCCAAGGAGCCTTGACGTTTCTGGAAAGTCCTCAGATTTAAGTAAAAGTCGTGGAAAATCATGGAAAGATCATTTGGCTGTGCAAAACTCATGCATTTACCCAGGCTTCAGCCATCTGGGGCAAGTGTTCTGTTTTGTCTTATTCAGTTCAGTAGAAGACACTTGTAACTATTTTTTTCCGAAATATAGTTAAAACACTTTTGTGGTGGATGATCGTCTGTTACAATTAGTGTTACTGTTTATAAAGTAGTAAGAATAAAAACTCAATATTAAGATTTCTTTTTGATGTATGATAGGATACTTGCCTTGAGAAAAAAAATTATACCACTTGTAAAGTGCTTAGAGCATTAGACAAGAGCTATATAAATTTTACTATTTTGATTTAATATTTAGTCGTGATAACGTTTTTTCTTTGTTCATCCAACAGCAGTGCTTAAGTTATTGTAATTTTGATTTTTTCATTTAATATTGCGATACATTCTAGGTGAAGTACATCTTTTCTGACAAGACGGGAACGTTAACACGGAATATTATGGACTTTAGGAAGTGTTCTGTCGGAGGAGTCTCATATGGGTAAATTATACACTTAACGTTAATTGAGGTTACCTCAACACGCCATCTAAATATATTGTATTATTTTATTTTATATTATATTATATTATGTAAGTTAAGGTTTTCAGACCTTTTCAGAACTGCGACGCTATAAAGCTTTTCACAAAACGTGAACAAGACGAATAAATGTTGATTTCTGTGACAAAAAATGGAGCTAACCTAGCCCAGTTTGTTAGTATTAGAGATAGCTACCTTCAGTTGGATCCTGGAGGGAAGAAATGGATTTAAAATGATCAACTGATTGTCTCTCTAGTGTACTCTCAGTATTCTGACAGGAATACACTCATGCTATATTGAATTCTTTGTATTGGGTTCTCCATATGTTTTAGAAGTACAACTTGATGATCACTATGCTTCTTTAATTGAACTTACCAAACATTGCAAAATATATTCCATCGATTTCATTAATGGAACGTGAAAGAAAAACTTGTGCCCGCAATGAGAAATTCCCAAGGGTCTGTTTGCACTGAATCCAAGTTGGCGAGGAAAAGTTCTCGCCCATCATATCGCTTCTCACGTTTAGTTTTGGTTATGTTCTCCTGACGTCGAACACAAAAAAGATTAACATACATCACCTTGTTGGTGATGCGGCATCTACTTCAACTTACCTCTAGTCTGTGTAGCGACCGTTTTGAGTTTTCTTAAGGAGAGCAATCTCGGGGGTGGGATTTAAATCTGAAGGGCTGCGTTAATAAATCGTCAATTGCTGTCACCTATTCATTTTTAACAAATTAATATCAATTATCAAAATATAACCTGTATTTTGTTTTGTTCATGAATTTGCAGTGGGAAAGGTGATGAGTTTACCGACCCAGCTTTGTTGGACAACCTTAGGGAACATCATGTAAGTTAAAGAGTACTTCTGGACAGTGATCTTTTAAATGAAAATGAGGAAAAAGTGTACGAGTTATAAGGCTCATGAAATACGTTTGCATCAGTGAACTATATGTTAATTTAAGTATCGATTCGTACGTAGTTGCTTATTTGAGGTAGCGTCTCTCCTGTTTTTATTGTTTTATAATTTAAGGAGATCATTAGAGGCCTTGATTTCCCTTGGGCGGGGCTCTAATCCGTTACAGACTAGCTCTCAACAGAAGCTGCTACTTATTTTAATTACCTCCTAAAGTTTGTCACACAAATCTTCAAAGACATTCTTCAAGACAATGTTCAATTTTAGGAAATTATAGCTGGAATGTATAGGTTACCATTAACTTTGTACATAGCTCGAGTTTTATTGTTAATTGCTGATTTATCAACATGTTGTGTACTAGCCGACTGCATCCGTGATCCGCGAGTTTTTCACGTTAATGGCCGTGTGTCATACGGTGGTACCCGAGAGGGACCCAAACAATCCTGAGAAGATTATTTACCAAGCTGCATCTCCTGATGAAGGTGCACTTGTCAAGGCTGCCAAGAAATTGGGTTTTTCATTCAATGTGAGAACACCAACATCAGTCATCATCAATGCTGTAAGTGAAAACTGAGTGGTTAATTCTTTTTTAGTCTTTAACTATCCAACGCCGCCGAGAAACTTATTCGTTAAGTTGCTCTTTTCAATATATTTAGTTTCTTTGAAAATCAAAGATCGAATCTTTTAGGAATGTGGAAGTTTGACCATGTTTTTGGCAAACTGGCTTTAGTCCTAAATTTTTTACAAATCGTGCCCATACTTAAGATGCTGAACCTGTGCAACTTTCAGCGAAAAGATTAAAGTAATCTTCCTGTCTTGATGTGGGAAGCTCTTAACGTAGCAATAAATTGTTAGTAGTAACTGTAGGGCCTATCTGGCAACTTTTTAACGTATACATAGAAATGTTTTTTAATTTACTATTGTAAGATTGTTGTAAGGTGCAATTTGAATGAATCTAAAATATTTTTAAAAGGCAGTAATTAAAAAAACTACAGTTTTTTATTCACAACCCACAATATGCTGTAATTTTTCTAATATTGTAGATGGGAAAGGAGGAGGTTTATGAGATTCTCAATGTACTAGAGTTTAACAGGTTTGTATCACTATTGATATATTTAACTATAATATCCTATGATACCTTACAATACGGTCGTGCAAAACCCTATATAGTACAAGAAGCTTTTAGATGTTATGTACTTTTATACAAACGACTTGTACCAGAGGAGGTAGTCTATTTATTTCTCAGATCTTGTCTTTCTGTATTTTTATATTATATCGTTTATCCTCAATTAGAACATATATAGAAAATTATCGCACGCCTCAGTTTGAATGACCGGCGTGTAAGCGGCCGGCCGTGCCTCTATGCATTCGTAGAGCTAGGAAAAACACGATATGGGCGGTTAAAATATTTAAAGAAAAACGTCAATGATTTGAGAAAATACACATTTTACCACACGTTTAATCACGGTTTTGAAGTTTTACTTCCTAACATCAGTTGCACAATTAGTGAAGTGTTTATTATTAAACCACGAAATTGAAATAACTGCCGAGTTGTTTTAAAACGAATTAATTTGTTAAGCATCCATGGTAATGCACAATTTTCCTGAAATACAGAAGGTACTGCATACAATTTCCAAGTTTTAAACTGGTGTTGTGATAAAATAATTTAAATCGTGTAAAAGAAATAATTCGGGCTTCGCCTTGTGCTACTCAACCGCTTCTCTCATGCTCTCCCAACTTCCATCGTGCATCCATAACACGATAGACACACGCTACCCACGAAATATTTCTTGATTAGAATGTAGTTTAATAGAATTCTTATTTGAACATTCGTTAATCATTTAATGGAAGTTAAACTAAGTTTTTGTTAAATCTCCAAAGTCTAAAAAGAAAACAAGTAGGACCACTGGGCTTACTGGGATGAGAATTTCCGCAATACACACTATCAGTTTATTATCATAGGGAGTCCGGTCCTATAGTATGTGCTCTTTCTTTATTTTCCAATATTTCAGCACCCGCAAGAGGATGTCAGTGATTGTTCGTACTCCGGAAGGCAAAATCAAACTTTACTGCAAGGGTGCGGTAAGTAAAAGGTTTATATATATATACTACTTATTAACCGAGAGTGAGGTCATTACAGAAAAATGTCAGACCGAGGCCTTGACCGAGCTATAACGAGGTCATTACAAAAAGACAGAGGTCTGAGATTTCTCTGTAATGACCAAACGGACGAGGTTAATAAGTTATTTATTATATGGTGTTTAATCTTTCTTCGGAAGAAAACGAAAAAAACATTGGAAGTTAATTGCACTTTCCGCTTGCGTGCGCGCACTCATTTCAAACGATGTTCACTCAGCTGAATCGGAACAGTTAAAAATAGATGTCAAAAAAAAATTTTTTTTAAAAAGATCTCATAATGACCCGTCATTATAGGGAAATCTCTCCCTCCCTGCAGCCAATCAGATTGCAGGAAACTATCTAGCCCTGTATTAAAGATAGATATACTATGATCTATGTTAAATACATACAAACAGAGATTTATGTTTGGCCCGTAGGATACCGTGATATTTGAGCGATTAAGAGAAGATCAGCTTTACAAGGAGAACACGGTAGAGCACATGGAAGAGTTTGCTACTGAAGGCCTGAGAACGCTGTGCATCTCCATGAACGAGTTGGACTCTGAAGAGTATGAGGAATGGAACAAGACGTATTACGAGGCCAGTACGGCATTAGAGAACAGAGATGAAAAGGTTGATGACGCTGCCGAACTCATCGAAAGGGTACTGTAGTGCAGAATAACTTTGATAAAACTAAAAGCATTTGCTTTATTCATATTGTACAGTAGTTTTATGAATTTCAAGGATTTGACTAAAAGCAAATTTACAAGGAAGAGAGAAAACACGAAAAATCAAGACAGAAAGTTGAAATGAATCTTTAAGAGCATGTTTAATTGATAAAATTTGAGGATTCAGTCCAAAGTTCTGAGATTTCTGAAACCTTTTGATGATTTGTTTTTAAATTCTACGTGGTTTAAAACTCTGTTGTCGGGACATTTCTTGTGACAAGTATTAATGCTTGATGTCAACAGAATCTTTTTTTGCTGGGAGCTACTGCTATTGAAGACAAGTTACAAGAAGTAAGTTTACGTTTTTTCCTGTTTATCATTTGTACCTCAGACGTCACTGGTTTTATTTTGCGATCATACTAACGTTTTCATTGATTTTATCAGTAAAATACTTAATGTCGAATCGCGTCCTTCAGCTTCTTCATCAGATTTTGTAACTATCTTCATCACTACCATTATCATCTTCTCAATCATCATCAACATCATTGTAAAAGCTTGTCTTATTGTCCATTGTTAACATTTTCTTGAATAAATACTTTTACGAAACTCGCAGGGTGCGTCTGAGAGCATTATTCTACTGTCATTTCCCTTATCATTTTCTCAATCGTCATTGAACCATCATCGTGAATGGCTTTTTGTAATAGTTTCTATGGTTATTTACTTTATAAATACTTTCACAAAACTTGCAGGGTGTGCCCGAAAGCATTGCTGCACTTGCTGATGCTAACATCAAGATTTGGGTTTTAACTGGTGACAAACAGGAGACAGCAATAAATATAGGTCAGTGATTCCAACATGTCAATTACTATATAAATTAAAATTTGATAACCAAAGGCTCCATGGTTGGCTCATTTTCTAACATTTCTGTCTTTCAATCACATGTCCCAGGCTGGAACCCAACTCTTCCTATAGATTATCAAATGTTAACTTGATAATCATTTGCGCCAAAATTTGCTCAATTAAAAGAATATTTGATAATCATAGAAACCGTGTACAAGGTCAGTGTATATGTACTGTTAAGCACAAGATTTTTATAAACGTCCTTTAAACATAGCTTTATAAAGTAATTGACAACTAATGTATTATTTACAGGATACTCTTGCAGACTTCTCACTACCAAGATGAAGCTCGTTGTTTGTCACGCAGACGATCTGGACGTAAGTATCAACATATTAGCTTTACTGATACAAACAGAAGGAGTAGCACTGACAGCTTGGGCTCACACTGCTTCACAGGGTGTACGGGAATGGCAGAACGAACAGCTTGAACTCATGGGACGTGGTATGAAATCAAAGAAGAGTCGAAAAGTACCAAAAGTGATGGTAGGTTTTATTTTGTTTCTAGCCAACACGGGTTTATAAAACATCGTAACAATTATGCTTTTATAGATAGGTAAAGTTTGTAAAATTGATGAACACGAACTCGTTTCTATCTTGTAGAGAATTGGTATGTCTTGCGATTTAATCAACTCTCAGTTGAAATATATGATCTTCGCATTAAGTAAGCTTAGCTTCTTATACAATCTTAAGGCAATCTTCAGACATTTCAATCTATAGCTGCTTAAATTAGGTGTTTTACGGATTCGGCGTCGCAATTCCAGGAGTAGTGGTCTTTCTTGATCGCTTGTTTAAATTCTGTATGTTTCAAATAAAGGGGAAATAAAATTTTGCCATTCAGTGGAGTTGAGAGTACGAGATAAAGATCGAAGAAAGATGAGTTGAGTGTTTATGTAGTTTTAACGAAGATGATCTTGACTGTAAAAACAGTAAGTTCCTCCTGGAGGTAGTTTCCAATATATATATATATATACTCGGTCAATCATTTGTCGTTTCAAGTTACCAGTGACTTATCCAGTTTTCTTCAAACAACAGATTTTTATTTCTATTGTGTTACTTATGTGGAAGATCTCACCGTTCGGCCGTATACGGTAACTTGTGAAATATCGGCAAATTGGTCAACCAATTTGAAAAATTTTTGATGTTCAATTGGTGCTCATTTAGTTATATTTTTCTGTGATCTCTCATTCTCTAGGAGGACATAGGTCTAATCATCACTGGAAAGGTATCTATGTATTTGTATCTATTTTACTACCCATATACCGTAGATAATGTATACCTTAAAACAAATAGGTATTTACTAGTTCATTAAAACACACAGACATGTTCTTGCGCCAAGTATAATAACCCTAGTACTAAAGACTGCTGGGTTGATGGAATATTTGAAACAATCAGTTTGCGCTGTGAGGTCACTCATTTTCAGGTTTTTTGGTGCATCTTATTATAATCAGCAAAATACAAGGTGAAAATTTCGTTATATTTTTAAGTGTACGTTTACATTCTCTTCAGAGTCTCCTGTGGTGTTTGAATGACGAGCTAAAGTTAGATTTTTTGGACCTTGCTCTGAACTGCAAAGCTGTCATCTGCTGCCGAGTGTCTCCTCTTCAGAAATCCCAGGTGGTTCGTCTGGTCAAGGAACATGTAAAGGAAGCTATCACGTTAGCCATTGGCGATGGAGCTAACGACGTTGGTATGATTCAGGTAATGTTTGGTCAGATCTTACAAATAAGTAATTAGAATCATTTAATTAAGCACCATTTCAAGTACTCATCAACTAGTTACAAGACAGTGGCTCCTGGAAGGAACTGCAAAGTTGGCTAATCGCGCTTTTAGAAGGTTATCCAACTGATGTGATTTTTGCCGTCACCAAACTATTACGAAAGTTTAAAACTTTAAAAGTTTTTTTTTTATCAAAGAGTTACAGAATTCACAAACCTGCAGCAAAAAATCGTTCATCCTCGAATACTTGAAATAATGTGTCTACTATTAAGAATCACATTGGTTTAACTTACTTATAGAAGGAAGAGAAAATGTTTTTAAAGCAGGCCCTGAGATTCACTATAAGAAATGCCGATTGTATGTTGACGGATTTCAGTGTTTGTCTTTATTAAGTCAGCCAGGCTTTGATTGTCAGTTTGATCCAAAAATTTCCATGCTTGAATCCTTGAAGGTATTTTCTTTTGAAAAGTTTTGTAAGCATTGCATAAACTGAAATAGGCCTATATATGTTATCGTAAAATATCCAATCAGTTAGCGGTCCTTAAAGTGTAACATCTATTGCTGGTTGAATTTTTCAGGCGGCACATGTTGGAGTGGGTATCAGTGGCCAGGAGGGATTACAAGCCGCCAGTGCGTCAGATTATGCCATCGCCCAGTTCCGCTACCTGAACAAGCTGCTGTTTGTACACGGAGCCTGGAGCTATCAGAGGCTGTCTAAACTAATTCTGTATTCCTTCTACAAGAACGTTTGTCTCTATGTTATTGAGGTTTGCTGTAATTATTGTAACTCTTTTTCTTTCGTTTTAACAAGATCTATTTTACTAGGCTTGTATGATATTAAAATGCGAGTAACACACATACATACATACATATTAATCTTTATTAGTGCTTTGTCGTTCTAGCTCTATATGGCACTGATTGGGGACACAAAGTCTGGGTTAAGTTTAGAATTAACTTTTTCACTCTTAAAGTCCTCTCTTGCTGCAGCGCAATCCTTTCTTAAAAAAGTGCTATTTTTTTGAAGAAAAAATTTGCAACCTCGCCAGCCTGTATTTTGACATTTTCCTTGGTACAGTATAGGTAGCGTAATTTTTGCATTTGTTACGGTCTCCTTGTTAAAACCACAATAATTATGGTTGTACTGTGTTGTCGAGGGCGGAGTTTAAACCAGGAATCGAATTTGGGACCTTGTGGTCGGGAAGAAGAGATTTTACCAACTATGCCAAACACGCTGTCATTTTGTCTCGGCCGAAACTTGAACATTTGTTTAATCTTTTTTTCTTTTTCATCTTTACGGGGTTGATAAATGAGTACCAGCCTTGGCTGGGAGCTAACCTGGGATGGATCAGTAGTGTCCTGTCAAGGGTTCAGTTTATAGCCTGTTGGGGTGAAGAACCCTCGTTCGCTTAACACTACAGAAACAGACGATGACAGTTCCACGGGCCTGTAGACCCTTTGTTTTATACAGTAAAATTGCTTTGACATCTTCTAGCCTATATTTAATAGTAAATATTGTAATAAACCTAAATAAAGCTGCTTTTTGTAAACTATTCAATATAAAAACCAACGATAAAAAATACGTTTCGTCATCATCACGACGACATCGTCAGGCAAACTGGCAAAAAAATTAATGTAACTAGAATACAAACATATGCAAATATACAAGCTGAATACAATGGAGTAATGAACTGTAGAAAAACATTGTAGAAACTCCATTGTATTTTGCTTGCATATTTGCATATGTTTGTATTCTAGTTACATTTTTTTCCGTCAGTTTGCCTGACGTCGTGATGATGACGAAACTTAGTTTTTAATCGTTGGTTTTTATATTCAATATTGTAATAAACCCGCAAAATTTAATGTAAATGTCGTGATTTATAACGGTGATTGAAAGCAGTTGCGTGAAGTGGCATTTTAATGATCATTAGAATCCGTTTTATTCTTAAAGTATATTACCACTGTTCTGTACTTCAGTTATGGTTTGCACTTGCCAACGGTTTCTCTGGTCAGATCCTGTTTGACAAATGGTGTATAGGTATCTACAACGTAGTAAGTTTGCTTTCTCACACATTCTAGCCTATAATTATACAGAAGGTAGACGGCATTAATTACTCCTATAAAAAAGGGGAAAAAATGTTATTTGCCCGGCGTTAAAAATAGAGATTTCACGTAGTGTCATGGTAAATCTGTTATCAGTTTGTATAAAGGAAATGAAAAATATAAAGAAAACACTCAGTGAAGCGCCGAACAAGCACAACTTTATTCCGATATTTTATTTTTTTAAAATTTTGATGCTATATTTTCGTTATCCTTGTTAATGTGGCAGAGAAAACAAAGTTTTGAGAAATACTTTTGAAATTTAAACATTAAAATGACTATACTAGGACATGGGAATTTGCATTTGAACTGTTATGGAAAAGTACGAACTCAAAAAACAAACTTCTTTCTTGTTAAGCAAATCAAGGCAAAATGGGTCAATCCCAGTTTCTTGGAAGTTATTCCTTTTGTTTGGTTGGTATACAGTTATATTTTATTGTTTGTTTTTGAAGGGATCCAACAAGTGATTTTAGCAATTGCCATAATTATTCAGTATGATAGCTTGTCAAATGATGGTTCCTAAGTTTTTTCCCGTTATGGAAAAACGTTCAAAATGGTCGAACGTTCAGCAGGATATTTAGCTACCTTCCTATTATAAAGTTTTGGTAAAACATACTCTAAAGAATTACTGAACACCTAATCGTACCATTATTGTTTGCTGACAAAAAGTTATCCCATAACGTACTTCCCAGTCCTATATAAACTAAACAAAATTTTAAAAGCAGTTTATTGTTGTTACCCTAATACCGTAGACAAATTGAAAACACATTATTGGCTCTCGAGGTAGTTACTATTTAGACAACATTAGAGTTAAAGCTGTACTCACCATCCATATCAGGTCTTTACATCCGTGCCTCCTCTGGCCATTGGTTTGTTTGATAAAACCGTTTCGTCCGAGAGCATGCTAAAATATCCTAAGATCTACAAGACGTCACAAGAAGCAGAGATGTACAATTCGAAGGTAAGGCTGATAATATACTCTTTTGGTCTATGGTTTC